>LOEQ01008749.1:0-36353 GCA_001685075.1 Bramus lutescens
GGGAGGGGGATGGGGGAGGGAGAGGGAATTGGGAGGAGGTGGAAAGTTTTAATAATAATAAATAAATACAAATAATAATTGAACAACAAGCTTTCTGAAGTATGGAGTCATCTTTCTAGGACTCTGATATTTATTCTTGAGCATAGTTTATACTACATTTTTCTTTGTTACATTTGTAGGACATACATTCTGCATTTATTTATTTGTCAGTGATACTTAATATTATGTACTTTATGCAACAAGTTCAAAGTGCTTTTCTTTGGACATTGATAACATTTACTAGTTTCTTGTTTGAATAAAGATAAAACTATGAAACACCTAGCTTTTCCCCCATCATACACAGTAATGATATTTTATTTTGGTTTATACTTGCATAGTTAATATAATCTACCATTTATTAGACATTTTATAATGGCTTCTCATTTCTCCTTTCAGAATGAAAATCATTCTCCTTTAATCCCCTGCTGTTTCCTGGGTTCTTCTGCAGTTATTTTGTTGTTTGCCCTTATGTCTCAGTTGGATGGCTTGGTTGTTTGATAGGGAATATTATGGAGATATTGCAAAGCTTCAATAATGTTATAGTGCTATTTTCCCCAAATTTATCTTGCTCAACTTGCCTTTACCAAACATTTACTTAATACATTGGTATATGAATATTTATACCATTATACAGATAAGTGAGTTCTTCTGTTTGTTTATTCAAAAATGATCTATGAATTGTAGATACTCCACTGTTATATGTGCTTTGTGGTCTAGAGCATCCTGGAATATATTTAGCCTGTAAGTATATTATATTTTTATGAAAATCATGTGTAGTACACAATTGATGAAAGAGAAATTTAACTATCACTGAAACAATGAGAATTGCAATAAACATTTGTTTGATGACTTATTGGCACAGAAACTGAGGGCTGCTTTTCTCTAAGTCTGGTGTACAAAGGGCTTTATGAAAGGAGTAAGTGATTGTAAGCAGTCTGGCCAATGAGCAGAATCTTAGTTAAGTGAAGGAGAAATAGATAGATGTTCATGACCACAGATGTGTGTGTGTCATCAGAGTTGGGTCAGTAGTCTCTTTTGGCAGGACCATAGGTTGTAATGTGTCATGCTGAAGTGTTAAGATATCACTCTTCAGTCAGTGAGCAGCCAATGCAGATTTCTTCTGATGAGGTAATTATGACTGGAATTCTTAAGCACAGAAAGGCAGAAGGACCATAAATTGTGCTCTCAAATGGAAGGAAGCCAAGCAGAAAAGTACTAGTCATTGGTTTGGTACAAAGTTTGGTACAAAGGCTATTGTGTGAAAATAATTGTGTTTCTCCTAGCAGGGAAGAGCCAAGTCAAAAGGGAGCAAGAAAGAAGATGGGAAGTAAGATCCAACTGTGTAGTGTGCAAGAAGGTTTCTAGAAGCTTTAGGAGTTGCATCAAAACGTTTCTAGTTATCTTAGTTTGATCATTTTCAGCTAGGCCAGTATCATCACTTTCCTGAGGGGTCACTCCTTCCTCGGGTATAGACAACTCTCTTTGACTCTTTTAATGGGCTCACACTTTAAAATTGTATCTAATGCATCCCTACCACCTTCACTATTACAACACACTAATAAAATGCTTGAAGACCTGTGGCACAATATGTTAGCAGCAGGGTCTTAGGTTACTTTTGCTGTGGTGAAACACTGTGATCAAAAGCAGCCTGGAGAAGAAAGGATTTATTTGGCTTAAACATTCAGAGTCAGGGTCCATTTAGAGAAGACCAGGCTTCAAGCCAGGTTCAAGCCAGACAGAAGCCTGGAGCAGGAGCTGATGAAGAGGCCATGGATGAGAACTGCTTATTGGCTAGTTCCTCATGGCTCATGCTGTTTGCTTTCTTATAGAGCCCAGGACCACTAATCCAGGGAACACTACCCACAATGGTCTGGGTTTCCTTACATCAATAACTAACTAAGAAAATGCCTGCAGTCCTATATTATGGTGATAAATTCTCAGTTGAGGTGCTCTCCTTTCTGTTGGCTGGCTCTAGCTTCTGTCACGTTAACAGAAACACTAGCTGACACACACAGTGTTGGCTTGAAGCCATTGTGTAAATAGTTACAGTACCCTATGCCATTTAATTGATTTGGTCTCTCATGGCTGCCCTGCTCTAGGAGGTGCCAGGATTAGCCTCTGCCTGGTACTCCTTGATATCTGAAAGTGAGTCCATGATGACTGTTGATGGACAACCTGAAGATATCTCTAGACAAACACGTGCTTTCGTCCTGGCGTAGCAAGGCTAACCTTTCCTTTATGTGGTGATATTCTGCTTGTGATCTAACAAATAAAGCTTGCCCAAAAATCAGAGTGTGGAGCTAAGCCACTAGTTAGTCATAGAGGCCAGGCAGTGGTGGTACACACCTTTAATCCCCATACTCAGGAGGCAGAGACAGAGGCAGAAATATCTCTGTGAGTTCAAGGCCACCCTGAATTACTCTGGACAGATTTAGTCTAAAAAGGAAGCATAGTCAGGTGGTGATGACTCACATCTTCAATCCTAGTACTTGGGAGTCACAGGCCTTTAATCCCAGTACTAAGAAGGTGGAGACAGGAAGGGACATGGCTGGGCAGAGAGAGGAGTATAATATGGGAGGAGTCTGAGGTTTCATAGAGACAACATTCAGTCTGTGGATTTGTAGGGACAGGATTGCCCCTTTGGTCTGAGGATTCAGCAGAGGTTAAGAACTACCTGACAGCACAGAAACCACTGGGGCTGTACTGCATTTCCCTGGAAGGGTCAGCTTGCCTCTCCACTTCTCTGCCTTACAAATGAGCTAATCAGAGTATTCTGTTTGCTTGCTTACACTGTTGCTATATCTGAAATTTATTTTTATCCAGCTGTTTTAAATGGATTATTACTTGCTTTTCTTTGTATTTTTCGGGTAAGATTAGATATTATTACTCTTGTTGCTAGGATTTAGTATTCAGAAAATCTGGAGCTAATAAAAATAGATAATTGTGTTCTTTATTAATTAACTGTGTAATATTTTGGGGAATTTAAATATATGGTAAATAATTAATGGCCATTATCAAAACCCAGCTATCCTGACACTAACTGTAAAGGCGGTTCCAGCATCTGCAGACATTCCTTCTCATCTGTATGGATTGACTACAGGAGCTACATGGCTGCCTAATCCTCAGATGCCTTAATTCTTATGTAAAGTTCTGTAAAACCCATGTGCATCCCTCTGAGCACTATAGGCTATCTTGAGATAGGACAAGACGTTAATATGTTGTAAACACAACGTAAATACTCAGTGTACTCTATTGTTTCAGAAACAAAACAGAAAATATCTATTCATGTTCATTATGAAAACCGTTTAATTAAAAATTATGATATCTTTTGATCATATTCTTTTCTCCCCTTCAACTTCTCCCAGATTCTCCTCACCTGATTTCATGTTTTCCCTTTCTGTCAACCTAGCTGCAAACAGAAACAAAAAGTGAAAAACAGAACAAACACCAACAAAACAAAATCCATTATGACAAAATATCTCTATCTTTTATTAGTGGTGTTTCTACAGGCATAGAATGTAAGGACTGGAGGAGTAGCTTTTGTAACTACTCACAAAGCATTCCAGAACCTGAGCGATAAACAAACATCAAGGCTAAAGAATGTCCTCTATGGAGACAGTCAGCAGGTGGGATTCTTCCTGAGAGACTGCTCTCCTAACCTAATGTCTAAATTTTCTAGATAAATGTCTCAATTTTTCAATATATTTTGATTATGTAACCATAGACCCTTAGAACAATTTCTTTTAATCCAGGAATATTTAGGATAAAGTGAAGACCAGTTGAACAAATTCAAAGTACTGAGCAAGAAGTTGTCCCTGAGAACAACCCTTCTATGTGTTTTGGCAAACAGTTTCCGCAGCTTTTTCAATGTCCCCTTCAGAAACACCCAAGACGACCATTGAGAAATATCTGTCAGTCATTTTGCATATACTAGAGTACCACCCAACCCCAAGGACTTTGTACTTAGTGAACAGAGATGTTTTAAATTAACACTTACTTCTTAAAAGCTATTTTCAAGAGTTGAGATTCTGCTATTTTTTGACTTCAGATTTTGTTAAGTCATCATGCAGTTCAGGGGAGAAGCTTCAGTTGCTAGTTCACAGTACAGTGATGAGTCATGGCTTGTCTGGGCCTGGACTGTAGGGAGTTCTGTTGTACAGGAAGCCCAGTCTCCAGGCCAACCAAGGTCCCTTCTACTTCAGTCCTGTCACACAGAAGAGCACAATTCTCTCCATGTTTTACTGTTACTGCGGATAGATAGACTAGACTGCCAGATCTGTGACTACTCCCTTCTCTCTGGTCTTACATGTTAGTGATTATTTCACATGCTTTCAAGACCATAGTGAAATAAAAAAAAATGAGTTCAAAGGTTTTTCTTAATCCCAGATACATCACAGTGAAATTTTTGCTAAATAAACAAGCGTTAAAGGGAAATGTGAAGACACTGCAGCCTTAGTGTGCTCTTTTTGTTAAGCTAAAGTCATAAAATTTACTTTTAATAAATGTGTATAATGCAAGAAATATTCAAAGGAGCAAGAAACACAAAAGATAAGAATAGTAATCATATGGGCTGTGGGAAGGAATGAGCTGTCGCATGTAGGTTATGAGTAAGTTTCTGCCTCCATGTGAATACAGGGCCTGATTGCTCTTTTATTATTAAAAATTCACTGGTAAATATGCAATGAAGGAAATAAATTTAGTTCCTTTTCTCTATCAGCATATCTCCATATCTACAAATTAAAAATAAAACCTTATTCTGTTTAGTGTATTGTAAAGATAAGAAGTAATTTACAAGTCAGAATTAGAGACCTGTGATTATAACCATTGAAATGACTATAAGAAGATTCACTATTATTATTGTTATTACTCTGAGCTGATCACTCAATTTTTGCTTCTTCGTTTTGAGTCAGTGCCATTTCAGTGATATTTGCTAATACCACTCTATTCTCCTCAGCGTTCAATAGATCCATGACACAGATTAACTGCTCAGGTTGGACACAGAATGTACTCTATATCTTCAGTTGTATTGAAAAGTCATTTTAAAATGTCACTCATTGCTTTCACTTCTCCGTGAAAATAATGGATTTGAACAGTAGAAGAACAGAAGAAATTGATTTAGGGATTCTGATTTATGAGCCAATATCATCACCTTTTAAAAGGTGTGCTAGGATAAAATGTGAGTATAATTTTTTTCTGATATGGTTGTCATTAATTAATCTTGGATTAATTAATAACGTGCTCAGTGCATAGTAGGCACTTAGTGTGTAGAAGCCAGTGAACAAACTAATTTATGTATTTGGATTTGACCTATAACTGATCTTTATAAGTTGATTCAAAGCACAAGCTTTATGTTAATCAGGAACAGTCATTCATGTGCTAAACTGTCTGTATATAAATACCTACACTCACATGCCCAAAGTACCCTGCCAATTTTTATGTTCTTATTTTCAAAACTATTATCATAAAAAGGGGTTAGTGAAGAAAAGTTGAATAAAGTACTCAAAACCAGTGCTCTGCATATGTTACACTTTAACGTTTGCCTCTCCTTCTCTTCATCCTGAGTGAGGATTTGACATTTTTCTAGTCTTGAAGGCATATTCCTTGAGAGTGTTTACCCATCAAAAGCACAAGCTCTCCAAAAAGACTCATTTGAACACACCAGTACATTCAGATACTAATTTCATGCATTTTCAAAGCTGATCTTCAGAGAACTGAACAACAGCCTAGGGTGGTTTTGAGCTCTCAGTATTTCTGGGAAAGAGCAGTCAAATGAAAGCAGTTCAAAAATAAAGGGAAATCTTGCTTCCAAAGTGAGGCAAACTTCGGATACACATTCGCTATATTCTGTTCTTGTGTTAAGGGACATGGTGCTAAAGAACGACTTAAGACTTTATAGAACTAGTCTTTTCTCCTTCTTCCAGTCCCTTAGCCAGAATCAGCTTAAGCCCCTTGTGTCCCAAGAACTTTTCAAACACTTCTTGGTGGAGCATGGATGGGTGTGGTATGCGTAGCTCCTAGTGTGCTAGTGAGAACTAAGAAGCTTGACTTCTTCCTTGCTGTTTAGTTCCAGTGAGCTCCCCAGTCACCTGGCATCAGTGCCCTGGCTTGACTATTTATTAGTTATGTAGATTTGATATACTCAGGCAAGTTCTCTGACTCTATTTACTAATTGTTAAAAATGGGACTGGAAATAGCACTTCCATCAAGCACATCTTATAGTGACTTGAAATTTATTCTTGTATAAGATTTAGGACAGTGCCCACTATTTAACTGCATTGTTTTAAAATATATTTTCTGATATGTCAGTTCACCCTGAATGAAAATAAGTATTACAGGCTATTTGAAAGCGTAAGTCCTCTGTATAGCCAAACTAGAGCTCTCCACAAACAGAAATTTTGAACATTAGTACCGAAGGAACTTTAGCACAACACACCAATAGTATGAATTATTGTAATTAAAATGCTTTTAAAAATTAATAGATATTATCGCTTCTAACTTTACCTTCCTCCTCAACACTTTTAATGTGTCTCAAGGCTAGCTAGAAATGTCCGTACATGTTGAGTGAATCCCCTTATGGAATATGTGTGTCTGCACCCTACTTCTTCAGCTTGAAGTCCTGATTTTTCAGTCTTGTGGTGTATACACAGGCTTCAGTCCTCATGCCATTTGCTTTCACCTGCTTGTCTCTCTTCATCAGGTGAAGTTTAGAGTCTTGGAAGTAGTCAGTCAGTATACAGTTTGCAGGAACAAATGTATTATAAAGTTAAGAAGACTGATTTATGCAATTCATTAAAACATTGATGTCTTAATATCTTATTGTAAGTAGATTGAAGTTGTAAAAATGATCTCTTCTATCATTTTGAATAATTCATAGTTTTAAATGGCATGTAAACAGCTTGAAAACTCCACAGCTTTAAATATTTTAAAATATATGCTTTATCAATTTATATATCTGTTATTCAGTGAGAATTTAAGTTTCCACTAGACCAAATCAAAAAAAATAAAATAATAATAATAATTAATCTGTCAAAAACAACAACTACAAAATTTCTCCTTTCCCCTCAGATCTCTTTGCTCTTAAGTTACAAGTTTAGGAGGCCATGATTTTTAACAACAGATTCAGGCTATGTTTGTATCTTAGCAGTGTTCTATTGCTGCGAAGATATACCATGACCACAGCAACTCTACTAAAGGAAAAACATTGAGCTGGGGCTGCTTGGTGGCACACAGGCACACGTGGTGCTGGAACAGTGGTCAGAGTGTTACATCCAGATCCACAGACAACAGGAAGAGAGAGACTCTAAGTTTAGTGTGGACGTTTGAAACCTCAAAGCCCACTCCCAGTGATGTACTCCCTCCAACGAGGAAAGTCACACGTCCGAATCCTTTTGAATAGTTCCACTCCTTGCTTGCTGGTGACCAAGCATTTGGATCTGTGAGTCCATGGGCACCAGTCTCATTCAAACCACCATAGTCTGCCATGCCCCATTAAGGTTATATTACCTGCATATACTAGAACATTGTAAGATTTTTTTGTGCTTTTTAATTTATTCTTTTTGATTTCATTTTACGTTCTGTCCATAGTTCCTCCTCCTCCCACCCCCACCTCTTCCCTGAATGCACCCCCTAGACACTTCTGCCAAGGGTAAGGGCTCCCATGGGAAGTCACCAAAGTCTGGCACATTAAGTTGGGGCAGGCCAAATCTCTCCCTGCTGCATTAAGGCTGTGCATGGCATCCCACTGTTGGCAGAGGCTGCTTGTTTGTTTCCAGTCCAACCTGATCCTAAATAATCACACAGAAACTGATCAATTACAATACTGTTTGGCCAATAGCTTAAGCATGTTTCTAGCTAATTCTTGCACCTTAAATTAATCCATTCCTATTATTTTATATTTTACTATGTGGCTCATGGTTTATCAGTAAGGTTCCCGGGTATCTATCTCCTTCAGCAGCTACATGGCATCTCCCTGACTCCACCTAATCTCTCTCTCTCTATCTCCTCCAGCCTGACTATATTCTGTTATGCCATTGACCAAAAACAGCTTCTTTATAAACCAATGGCGATAACACAAATTAACAGCATACAGAGGGGAATGCCACGTCATCTCACCATAGGGAATGAGCTAGTTCAGACACCAGGGATAGATACTGGTCCTACTGCCAGGTGCCTCACAAATAGTCTAAGCTTCACCCCTGTTTCCCACATATGGAGGGCCTAGGTCAGTCCCATGGAGGCTCGACAGCTGTTGGTTCATGAGTTTCCACAAGCTTGGTTCAGCTGTCTCTGTAGATTTTTCCACTATGACCTTGACCTCTCGTGCACATATATATTCCCCTCTCCCTCTCTTCGATTGGATTCCTGGAACTCCACCAAGGCTGATGTTCAAAATATATAAAGAACTCAAGAAATTAGATATCAAAACACAAAATATAAGATGATTGAAAAATTATCTGTCTGATAAATGTCCACAGAAAACACATCTTCCTTCTTACTGTGTGTTTTTACCTTAGCTCAATGTTTCCTAGCAAGGTCTTTTCTCAAAAGACTAGTATTTTCCAAGACTCAAGAATCTGACTTTTCAGACTCCTCAGTCT
Source organism: Bramus lutescens (assembly GCA_001685075.1). NCBI lineage: Eukaryota > Metazoa > Chordata > Mammalia > Rodentia > Cricetidae > Bramus > Bramus lutescens. The sequence goes on from LOEQ01008749.1 coordinate 8,637, forward strand.
CATAACTGAACCACAGAACAGTACACATCATAATTTTTTCTATCCGAACCTGAATCTCAGAATTGTTTTCCTAAGGCTATGCATCCAATGAAGAATAGCGATTGTGCTAATACCTAGATCTCTGGGTCTGAGAAGGAATGTGTACACACGCTGGCTCCCAAAGGAACACTGACTACATGGATACCTATAATGGGCCTGTGACTCTCAGCACTTTTTGTAAAATTAATTAAATTTTGTTTGTTCCATTTGAAAACTACAAATTAAAAGTCAGTAAAGAAATGTGACCATAGCAATATACTAAAGTTGTCATTAGCTAAATGCAGTATAGCTCCTTGATAGTTTGGTGACCTTGGAGGGTGATTTAGGCCTTTGGAGCTTGCCAGTGAGAGGAATAAATGAGGTGAATGCACTGTATAAGTTCAGCCAGTGAACCTTGGTTGTCATTATTGATACAAAGTAGGAAAATAGGATTGTTTCTGGAGTGCTGTGTGACTAGGTGCACCTTATATACACCACAGCAGCAGGATTCTGGATATTATACGCCTTCTCTACTTTACAGGCATTTACATCCATATGTCAGAATCCACACCAAGATAGCAATGCATAGCAATGCATGGAGAAAACTCTGTCCTGGGCATACGACAAGAGAAAGTGTGGTTAGGGTCACTTATGGACTGGTAGAGAGGAAGGACGCATAGGAATATTCATCTTACATATGCTACAAAAATAAGAATGTTCCAGGGATTGGAAGTGCTTTGTCCTGAAATTAGATATGCCCAACTTTGGTACAAGTATGTTTAGAACCATAACATTCTTTTAATGTTCTTTGATCAGCGTGAGTCTCTTCTGGTCAGGTTAAAGTTTATTTTGTGATATTAGAACAGTCACATTTGTTTATTTCCTGGCTCTGTTTTTTTTTTAATACTTTGTTTCATCTTTTCACTGGAAGCTTTTAAAAATGTATTATTTATTTTTGATAGATAACGTAACCATGGAAATCTAGATTTTTGTTTTCAAATCTAATGTGTGCTAGCCTGAGGCATTGTTTGTTTGTCTGTCTGTTTGTTTTATTTCTTTTATTAGAGAAATGAGACCATTAATATTCAAATTTGTTGAAATACATATAGTAATTCCTGTCATTTTGGTTGCTTTGCTGGTTTTATGGTGATTCTTTTTCTTTTTTTTTTTCCTTGTCTCTTTGGTATATTGCATGTGCTGTTATTTGTGGGGGAGCATTGTGTATAAGTACACACACGGGTATATGTGTGCAAGTAGATGCCTAAGGATCATGTTGAAACTCTTCTTTGCTTGCTCAGTTTCTACCTGACTCATTGAGGTTCAATCTCTCAGTTGAACCTAGAGTTTACATGTATGTCTAGTCCAGCTTACTCTGGGTTCTCGCTCTGATTTCTAAGTACTGGAATGGTAGAACACCATACCCACAAAGTGTTTGCATGTGTTCTGGAGATCCAAACTGTAGTCAGTATGTTTGTGGCAAGCTCTTTTTCTGGAGAGCCAAACTGTGGTCAGCATGCTTGTTGCAAGCTCTTGTTTCAGTGAGACATCACCTGGTGACTGAGCAGGTGTTCTACACTGACCCAGGAATGGTTGGATGAGGGTACCAGCGAGCAAAGTAGTTGGGACCTTTGCCTATGACATAAGGAAGGTACTTTGCATGTGTCCTGTAAGGTAAGGTTGGAACCCTGGCGAGAAGGGACTATGTAGGCTCTACCTAGGGATGCAACAGTTGCTTTGCATCGGTCCTCACATGGTGGGGAACTTTTTGCTGTTGTTGTTTTTAACTGGTGAGTTTGGGCTGTGGAATTTCCTTGCTGTAGTTCAACACAAGAGCTTTGTGCATGGTAGATAAATGTTCCATCACTGAGCTATATTCCTAGCACTGATTTTGGCCTTTAATATTAACTCAGGGCAAATGTTGAAGTCAAATGAATATTCTTAGATAATGGCAATTGAAATAGAGGGCATATGTGTCATATTTCAGTTAAATTTTATTTTAGCCCTAAATGACTTCCATTTATCCTATCATTTAACTTTTTAGAATAATTAGTAGATAAAGTATGTAAAATGATTTCTATTCTAGGGGGAAAGCATATACTGGCATTGGCATCTTATAATACAATAAGCATAAGGTTTAATGCCTGTTCACATATATTATTTTATCTTATATTTATAACAATTATAAGAGTGTGTTTATCAGATACATCTTTATTCATCTAATGGATTAGCAAAGTAAACACAATGAAATCATTTTTCAAGGACATAGGTTTTCTGATCTTTTAATGACAGTTTGTAGCTTTGTATACTATTTGGTTTTCACCATTCCTTTCCTTTATTCTCTAGTAGGCTTCTATTGAAACTGGGATCAGTGGCTAAAGGAGGGTAAATTGCTCATTGGACAAGGATAAGGATGTGAGTTTGTATCATGGTACCACCTTAAGAAATCTGGATGTCACAGTTCACGGTTGTAATGCCAGAGTTTGGGAGGAGGGGAGGAAAATTTCAGGGCCCACCTGCCAGCCAGTATAGTCACACTTCAAGTTCCAGATTCAGTGAAGGAAGCTTTCCCATGAACTGAGGTCGAGTGTGCAAGAGGAAGACACTCCATGCTGACCTACGTTCTTCCCATGTGCAAGTATAGAGATCTGAACATGCAGACACATACAAAACACGCATGCACATTGAAAAGCTGATTCACAGAGAAGAATGAAAATTTCAAACCACAGTAGATCCTGGTTTCTCAAGTCATTTATGACATTGCACACACAGCCTCACTAGGATAAGTGAGTCCTTTATGTCATTTACACCCACAACCTCACTAGTATGAGTCCTTTATGTTCTTGTACAGGCAACCTCACTAGGATAGGTGAGTCGATGTTCAGGGTGCTGAAGAGAACTGTGGTGGATATCAAGGAATCAGCATCACAAACACCTGTGACTGGATCCACACTGTATCCTAGTCTGGACCACCATATGGCAGGCTCTGAAACCTGTGAAAAGATTTGGTTGATTTAAGCCAAGATTACATTGAATTTGAATGGCTTATATTTCATAGATTTATTTTTTATATTACCTGTTACTAGTGTCCTCTATTTAACATGAAATCTGAAAAGACACTCAACTCCAATACTGTACTTCAGAATCTGAACTTACCTGTCTCCAAAGAGAACAAATAAGCCCTATATGCTGGTAATAAATTGACTTCATCAGGAATTTTCACTTTTTATCTGTTAAGGTAATGTCATGAGTACTTACTGTTGCTAATTTGTAATCCATCTTTATCTCTTTTTAATTAATTCATTTATTTTTGAGAGAAGATCTCAAGTAGCCTTGGCTGCTGAAACTCTCTATAGCCTGCGGTGACCTTGAGCTTTTTATCCTCTTCTTCCTCCTGAGTCTGTGATTTAAGGCATGTGTTGGACTTTATTCTAGACTAGGAGCTGAATCTCCAAGGCATTGGAAATGGTAACATGCTCTCTGCTATCCAAGATGCTTCCCTTTCCTGTCACCTACTTTTAACCTTCATTTTACCTTTCTGTAGTTTCACATTTAAAATATATTTATTGTTAAAATGGTGTAATTTGACATAAAGTTTTTTTGGCTTTTTGAGAGATGATTCCTATGTGTAAAAATCCAAACTGTCCTGGAACTAGCTCTTGGAGACCAAACTGGCCTCGAACTCCCAAAGATCTGCCTGCCTATGCCTTCCAAGTGCTAGAATTAAAGGCATGCACTACCACCACCTAGCGAACAAATTTATTTTTAAATATGATATGAGAAAGCACTTCCTCTGAAGTCTTCCCACCCTAGTCCCCTTCTCTGTGGCACAGCACTGGTTTGCATACATTCTGCTCTTTGTTCTAGCTCAGGTAGCCACGCCTACTTCCGCTGTGGAATCCTCGGGAGCTTTCACTCCTCAATTTTGCTTATAGCATCCTAGTCCCAAATCCACTGGCTGTTTTCTAAACAGAATTAGGCTAGAGTTGAAAACACTGTTACCTTCAAACTTTATTAAGTTTTTAAAGTATATAGATAGATGGGTGTGTGGATAGATAGGTAGATAAATGATAGACAGATAGACAGACTGTTAGACAGATGTGTTTGTGTATGGACTGAGGTTATGTACACAAGCCTACAGGTTCCAACAGAGGGCAAAGATATCTCGTCTCCCTTGAGGTAGAGTTACAGGTGTTGATGTCAAACATAGGTTCTGGTATTTTAACTTTAGTCTTCTGGAAGAACATTGGGTACTTGTAATTATAGAGTCATCTCTTTTGTCCTACAGTAGATATCAATAGGAGATAATGTTATAATATGGTTTCATTACTTCAATAATTAAGCATTATTTTAATTCTTAAAGTACTTTCAATGCCTTCTTTGAGAATTCACAAATGTACATAATGCAATTATAGAATATTCATCCCATTTACCTCAAGCATTTGTGTTTTCAATCATTATTCATTTGTATATATAGAAAAGAACATTTTAGAAAGAAAACTCTTGGCCATTCTTCAATATTTCCTAGCTGTTCAGCATGTACATATGGGCTGAGCTGAGGCACTGGAAGAGGGTTTTTACTGCCTGCCTAAATGTCTGAACGGCCTAAGAAAGTCTGAGCATCTGTGGGAGATCTGGAACACAGGTGCCACCCAGAAGCAGGATACACTAAAGCAGAGGGTTGCTAGCTTTGTCTTGTTCACTAAAGGCAGTGGAATGGCTTTTCTCTTTGCATCCATGACTTGTGTAGAATGCACACTCCTGTGTAAGCACTGCCTGCCATTCCTCTGACGATTTGCCAAATGTTCCTAGACTCTCTGTATTCTGCAGCACAATTAATAAAAACCCAGAGATTGAATTTGGGATTTAGCCTGAAGGTCAGAAAAGCAAATCAGCCAGCCACTGGCTGTTACCTCCACCTCAGTCCAAAATGGTGGTCCTGCCTCCAGGTATCTCAGAATGAGACTGTGTGTGAGAGATCTTTCCTCCCGTCTTATATTCCTCTCTAGTGCTGGAATTAAAGGTGTATACTATTACCACCAGTTTCTGTGGCAACTAGTGTGGCTACTGGGAATAAAGGTGTGTGTCACCATCGCCTGGTCTGTAAGGCTGATCAGTGCAGCTGTTTTATTTTCTGAACTTCCGGTGAGCTTTATTTCTTAAAATACAAATGAAATATTACTATAATATTCTTTACTGTGATGCTTTTTAAAAGCAGTATCTGCTAGTGCCTGGCCAGAGAACATAGAGGGAAAAAGTCATTAGAATTTGTTTTCCATGCTCACTAGTATCCATGACTCAATAAGATAGCCGCATGCACACAGTAACATTTGGGTCACCAACAATTCCTAAGATTTATGTGAAGGTGAGAAATTCTTATTGTCTACTGACTCAGTAGCCATCCCATATGCATTAATTGTATGTTTTGGTGTTGCTGCTGTGAAGAAATGTTTTGCTGTACAAATTATATAAAGATACAGCATGCATCGTTAGGTGAAATGAATAGCACTTTATAACAACAAACAGCTGTTTAATTGGAGCATGTGTTTATTTTTTGCATGCTCTTACCAATATTTTAGAGTGTTCTACTTATAAAAGTTTATTGCAAAACAATTTGCTTTGTTATGGTAACAGCAGCCATACACATCTTGTGTTTGCTGTGAGTTTTGATCGCATCCATGAACACGCTTAATGAGGGCTGAGATGTGGTGAGGCTGTGTCAGTACACTTTCTAATGTCCACACAGAGATGACATCACGACAGTGCAGATCTTATATTTCGCCGTGGTCATTAAGCCTTATTGCATTGCAAAAATAATGGGTGCCATTGCTGAAAACTTGGGAAATTTAAGTGGAGTAGATGAAAGACCAAATATTTTCCTACCCACATCTCAGACATTCAGTTTTTATATTCAGAAGTAATACACCATGAAGAAATTGTTTTTCTCTTTTTAATTAATGCTTTGAGAATTTTTGTGTATTCTGCTTTGATTAAATTCATGCTTCTACTTACTGTTGCCACCCCCCCCATGCTTTCCTTTCCACCCAACTTTATGAACTCCTTCTTAACCCATAAAGTACAGTTTGTGCTGTCCATAGAAGGCTGATGTATGGCCATCCGCTGGAGCCTGCTCAACCCACCAGGGGCTGCACCTTAAAGAAATCTGCTCTCCCTCCCAGTAGTTGCAAGTTTCCAATAGGTCCTTAGCTAAGCGTTGGACTTGAACCCACCTCCAATCTCCATTGGAGGGATTTTGTCAGGCTGAAGTTTGCATAGGACTTATGCATGCTATCTCAACTCCTTTGACTTCATATGTCAGTGTAACTGCCCTTCTGTTTCGGAAAAGCTGTCTCTGTATACTGATCTGCACGTCCGGCTCTTACATCTCACATTTGCTGTGTCTTTTGATTGTATCTATCTTTCTGCCCTCTATTCCACAATGACTCCTGAGCCTTAGAAGGAGAGGGTCTCCAGTTTAGTGCATTCTGGAGTCTATCAGTCTCTGCACATTGGCCCGCTGTAGTTTTCTGTATGTATCTCTATGAACTAAAAGTGTTTTTAATAAATGAATCTGAATGTAATGCATTTTCTACAATCTGTTTTTTTAATCCTCTTTTTTCTTAGTAACAATAAGCCATGGACAGTGTTTCTAGTAGAACACACATGTTTACCCATGCTTTAACCAGTTCAGAGTATGCTGGAGTTTTGGATTTACTATGGTTTATTTTCAAACCCCACTTCCATTAAAGAAAACTTGTGCAACCCAGTAAAATAGGCTTACTGTTCTTACTTCGTATAAATCTTTGAAAGCTCTGTAATATATCTAATAATTCTGAGGACTTCAGTGAGGGTTCTGTGTTTTCTTCTGCTTGTTGCGGCTAGTAATTCTAAAGCAGATTCAGCTCCTGGGTTTATTCTCAGATGACTGTAGGATTGAATATAATCTACTTAGAAGCTGAACTCTAGGACAAAATAATGAGACATTCTTGCCTGGGAGTGTTCTGGGAACATTTGACAGGGACTCATTCCAGACTTTTCTAGATCAGAAATCCCAGTCTGCACTCTGAAATACTGGTAAGCAACAGGCAATATTTGACCCAAAGCAATTCCTTCCTCAAATAATGTATGTCTGCCTTCTTTCCCTTTAACTACTCATCCTTCCCTGACTTGAGGTGAGTTTCTGTAGTATCTTCAGCTTCCCTGGCACTTTCTTCCACTAGTCCTAAACTCCCTGTGATGTGTGTTAACTAGTTCTCTTATTGTGATGAAAGCAGCTTCAGGGAGGAGTTGTTTTTCCTGCTTGACAGTTTGAGGGTACATCCTTCATGACAGGAAATCCTGGCAGCTCGAGGGTGAAGCTGGTCTCAGTTCTACCTCAGTCGGGAAGCAGAGATTGATGAACGACAAAGCTCCGCTGGCTGGCTTTTGTCCTTTCTGTTTAGAATTCCAGGCTATGGGGCCATGTCACCCGTTCTTGGCTTTGTCCTCCCACCTCAAGTAACTTACTCCAGATAAATTTTCACAACTACAAACAGAGATTTGTTTCCATGGTGATTCCAAGTCATATCAAGTTAACAATTAAGATGAGACATCTTAATTGTAAAAAGAGTAGCTTCATGCCTGAGACGTCACTATCTGTAGTTTGAAACCCACCATGTAATATAAATGTAAAGTATGAAAAGTGTGGCTTCATGCCTGAACTATTGCTATTCATGGTTTGAAAATCAGTAATCTAAGTGCTTGCTTTACAAACTGTCCATTAATATTAAAATAACACTGACCACTAAACCCAACTGTCATGAAAGAACTGAGCCAGCAGCACCCATGGGTAAGGGTGAGACTGTCCTGTGGGATCTGTGAGATGATGAGAGGACATAATGACAGACAGACATGGGACACAGCAGCTATCAGCAAGCACGGCCATTGCTCTCCTTCCATGTGCTTGGTTGTGTCTATGATACATTTGCAATTTCACTCTTGAAAAACCTGTCTTCTGTGCTTTATTCGCAAATCTGTGTGCATTTTATCTCAAAGCGTGAGGAAACACATGATTTAGAGCAAGATATGCCGTAGTAGTTCTTGCTGGTTTAGAAATTTGTTCTCTCTTTCAGAAGTGTGGCGGTTGGATTGCACAAGAAAATTTAAGCCATCAGTGGAGTTTTATATTTAGAATATATAACTTTTGGGGCCAAAATAGTGTAAGTTAAACCATTAGATTCTAGATTCTAATTAGGAGCTACTTGACCTTGGCCCTGACACCTAAGTCTACACCAGTTGAGGTCTGTTCCTAAATACAGCATTGTAAGTTTAAAAATCCATGTAATTCTCGATATATCTGATTCCACATTTTTGGCATTAACAAGCCCTGATATTTTACTGATTTCAAATGAACTGTCGAGTCTGTAGCTTTCAATTCACTCCAATTTATGCATTGAGAATTACCTTGGTGCCAGAGACCTTCAAGTTCAGCTTGAATGATACCTCAAGAGTCAACTGAGTAGCCTTGCATGTGGCCTACATTTGGTAAAACATCAAGAGTTCAGGCCAAACCCATATGCTCATTTTTTCTGCTGCTTTGGCACAGTGACTAGTGACAGTGTTGGAAAGAACAAAAGCAGTGAGTTCTGGACGAGAGCCACTTGACCTTTTCAACTCTACTTGACCTCCTCTCTGTCCTCAGGTCCTAAGTGAAATGAATTTGCTTGAGAGTGCCATTGTTGGCAGCACCATTTTATTTTGAGATCACTGACAAGACACACTGCCAACCAGTGGAGTGACCTATGCTTTGTGTGCGAGGACTGTGTGCAGGCTCAGGGCGGCTCTGCCACACTGATCCACATTTGAATTCTGGACATGTCAGCAAGTGGATGAAATTAGCTAATGCAGTCACACTGACTTAGGACATGAGTTTCAGATGGCCACAGAAAAGAATCCTAAGGTAGGCTGACAGCACAGGAAAAGAAAAAGATATATTTTCTTCATAAGAATAGAGTAAAGTGTAGTTATGAAAATATCCACTCGAGATATTAAAACATCCAGTTCTTAAACATTGATTTCTTCATCAAATATGAACAAGTTATTTTTACCTTCAAATCCCTATACTGTTTAGAGTCTCACAATGAGAAGTATCTTTTTATCTTTTAAAGCATCCATCACTTAAAGTTACTTTAAGGATTTTATGGGGACAAAATCACAAGCTAGAATATAGCAAGCAGAACATATGTTCCCAGTCTCTGTAACTCTGTAGGGCTGAGCCTACACGAGCATATAAAGGGAACGTGGAGTTCACTCTTCCTGCACTTGTCATTTCCTGCCTTTCATCCGGTAGACGTTTCTGTCTTTCATTTTCACCCACACTTTCCTCCATCTATGCTTTCACCCTACTTCCTATGTGTAAAAATCAGCCCCTCTTTCAGTAGGACAGGATTCTCTCCCTCTTTGAAACCTTTGGACTGCCTGCAGGCTGCCTTGAGATGATTGGGAGAGTCAAGGAAATTCAACAAAGGACACAATTCCAGCAAACAAGTTTCCCAAGATACTCACTCTCCTCTTCATTTTCAGTGTCCATAAAAGGACTGCAAATTGTCTAATGCTATCTGCATCTAATTACTTTTCTCTCCTGTTCGGAAAAGTATTCCTTCCTGAGGGGAAAATATTTTTTGCACTTAAAGTTGTAACCCATTTTAAAGACAGTTCATTCTCCAAGAAGCTTCCTAACCACAGAATAAAAATAATGGATCTATGAATACGAATATGAATGACCTTGCCGTGTCTCTTTTTGCTTTGACTGAAAGTCAGGTTATACCCTTGGTGAGCTGAAAACCCACCGCAAGCTGCTAGTCCTTTATTATCTTCTTCCCAGAGGGTGAGAGTCTTTTTTTCTACCTCTCTGATGACATTTTCAAAATAATTCTGGTTCCATAATAACCTCTTCAGAGAGAAGGAAAGAATGCAATTCATGCCATCTCCACGATCATCATGTAGCAAATTTGTCCTTCGGATTTGACAAAGACATTGTGCTTAAAGCCAAAGCCCTGGACCAGCGGTGGACCTCCAAAAGCAAATAACATTTTCACTGTGTTCTCCAACATGGAAAAGTATTCTAATGATTGATCACTTTTATAGCTTGAAATAACAAAGACAACAGAGAGACTTGCTTTTTTTTTAAATCTATGTAACTAGGTATTTTTATAGTGAGTATCCAAAAACAGTTTCAAAAGTATGCTAATGTGTGTGTGTGTGTGTGTGTGTGTGTGTGTGTGTGTGTCTTATCCTTGCTCAAATGAGATAAGAAAGCATTTTGTTAACAGTATGTGCCTTCACAGCAAGGGCCCCAATATGTTTTAGGCAGGCACTTTGTCAATGATCTACACTGCACTTCTGCCCATGAAAGCTCTCACAGATGGTGAGCATATATGAAATATGCAGAAATATTTGGGCGTGACTTGGACTCTTGCAGAACAGCAATACCAAATGCCAGCAGCTGTGCTTTTAGGTAAAAGGCAAATATAAATGCTCATTGCTTAATTTTATGTAAATTTGCCCAACAGGAGGCTCTCTGGCACCCACTGCAACTCGGAATGATGGGAATTCAAAAAGCCATGAGAAAGCTGTGTGTTGCCTGCCAGGGGAATGAAAACTAGTGTCTGAACACAGGCGAGCAATGGCTGCCTGGGCAGGAAGAACACTGAGATCTGTTAGTGAGAGCCTGCCATGGACAAATAGCTAAGCGTATTCTGAGAAGTCAAAGATTTCTGCCTGAGAGTTAATTAAAGCTAAGGAATTTGCCAAATGTATGATTTTCATTTTGTTTTGTTTTATATTTTTATTACCTTGCCTTGGAAATTCTCTCTTGGCTTAAAAAACAGCTACCTTTACAATTTCCTCATTCTTGCCTTGTTTTTATCATCTTATTTCACAGACTCATAAATATTCTTTTTCTTTTTCTTTTTTGTATTCTTAAGGATGCATTGCTTAGCTGTAGATTTCTCCTAAAATGGCTCTGACTGTGGATTCGCACTGCTGTTCGGAATCTCTTGCTCCCTTGCGTCATGTGTAGGCAAATTTCAGTACTAAGGCCTCCCTATCTGACCCAATCAATCTGCAGACGGCATACTAGCTTTCCTAAGAGAAGTACTGCCTCAGATATCAGGGATGCGGTTTCTTAAGGCTCTCTGTAACAACCCATGACTGTTGCGGGAGCTCCTTCCGCTCCTTCAGCCAATAGCCGCTGAGATANCCTTTAATTCCCAACTGGTGTGGGATTGTTTATGACTTACGCCTTCACATGACTCTCTTCAACCTTTAGAACGTTCTACTAATAGTTGATGTCATTCTGAGACTTTCTCACCTCACTCTGCGCTCGCTTACTATCACCTCTCCTTGTCAAAACATTGTGTACTTGAAAAACAACAAAACAGAAAACAGTGTTGAATTTGAAACCTTAATCCTAAGTTATTGTCATGGTGGTTTGAATAGGAAAAACCCCCACAGACTGTTAGAATGTTAGAGTGTTTGGCCCTTAGGGAGTGGCAATATTAGGAGGTGTAGCCTTGCTGGAGAAGCGTGTCACTGTGGGGGTGGGCTTTGAGGTCTCAGAATCTCAAGCCAGTTGACTTCCTGTTGCCTATGGATTGAGATGTAGAAAGTTCAGCTACATTTCTGCCTGCCTGCAGCCATGCTTCTTGTCTTGATGTTAACGGAATAAACCTCAAAACTGTGAGCCAACCTCAATGAAATATTTTCCTTTATAAGCTTTGCCATGATCATGGTCTCTCTTTACAGCAATAAAACTATAGCTAAGACACTGTTCCTAAGGTGGGGTCTTTAGTGGGTAAAGAAACTTAAATGAGGTCCCAGAGGGTCCTGGATCCAACAGGAAGGCATTGAAAGAAAGTAGGAAAAATAAACTCTCTTCTCTCTTTCTCCCTCCCTCTCTCTCTCCCCCTCTTTTCAGCCCAGCACAATGTAGAGAGTAATACTAAATAAATATTATTGGATTGAATTCCTTATATGCTATAAGTGGTGATATGTTCTTCATCAGCTAATTGTTATCATAATTGCTAATAAGGTTTGGGAGTCAACTATAATACGCAATAAAGTCTTGCTTTGCCTTGGGACTGTGAAAAGAAGATCAGAGGCTCGAAACCTGTGCAAATGCCACACTGAAAAGCTAGACCCCTGAAAACAGTGAGCTCCCGAGGACAGTGGTGTGATTTCTCTAAGCTGCCTTTGTATTGTTCCTAATCTAGCGCCAGCCATGGTATTTACTCAATGCTTATGAAAACAAAATAAGTAAAGTTGATGTTGATGAGGAGGAGATTTCTTGGTCTCTAAAGACTTTATAAGTTTTCTGCCTGAAATTACAAAAATGCCATGTGCATCTGCACTGAATTCTAGCTTCTTAACTACCACTCTGAACTGTTTGTGTGCCACATTTAGTTATAGGAAGCTTGTAGTCATCCTCAAACGGTATTCAAACAATATTGGGACAAGATGATGTTAGGATTTATGTTTGACACCCAAAGCAAAATAGTTCCTGTATAAAAGCCAAAGAATAATATATATTTTTTACCATTATGACACATCAAACTTAGTATTTTACAGTTATGTCTGAAATATGTTATGTAAATAATTCAACTAAGCCCAAATACATAAAAACTTAATGAGCTCAAATACATTTAAAGACTATGAAATTGTTCATTCTTTCATTTTGAAAGCTTGACAAATGTACAGTCTAAGTGTACAATGGTTTTGGTTTTATTTACACATTATAAAAGCAGTGATTGAAAACCACTTGACTCTATCCCTCTCTTCTAGAGGACTTCCTTACCATGGTACTGGTTCTGTGGACAAGGTAACATGGACACCTCTCCCTTTGTGTCAAGGGCAGGGATCAGAAATGAGGTCATCTGCCCCTTTGTCTGTAGTTTTATCATTCTCAAGCATGCCAATTTTACTCCCTCTCCAGCATCCCTGGTGTTCCATATATGACTCTTCACAGCTCAGGGCCAGGACGACAGCACAGGAGAAAGCACACAGTGAGGATGCTCAGTAGAGTAGGCTATAAGAACAAACAATGGTTGTATACGCCCACTTAAACTTCCATAGACTATATTGGACGTGATGAGTTGATGGTGTTTGAAATCTCCATCTAGAAACTGAGGGAATATGTGTGAAAAAGTATGTCAGGCCTTTCAAACACACGTGTTTCTAAGGATGTGGCAGTTAAATGGAAGGAGAAGAGCTGGGCATAGTGACTCAAGCCTGCAGTTCTGGCAGTAGGGAGACTGAGACAAAGGACTGGGGATGATACTGACAAAAACACAAATGAGAAACGAAAGCAAAAAGGGTGCACTATGCGGTCAGACTGTGATGCAGAGGTGGTGTGAACTCTGAGTGCATCTTGTGTGATGCAGCACCTTCTGGTTCTAGTTGACTTTTTTCTAGATTTTGTTCTCCCATCTTCTCAGAGCATAGAAACCTTCCTGCCATTATATTTATTGGATGAATAAATGAATGAATAAATGCCAGCTGACCATTGCTACCAAGCCTACTAATGTTTTAATAAGGAATTGAAATATAAGCTTAGTTTAAAATACTATGAATTTTTTATTCACTTCAACAAGAAGTCTGTTTTGACAAATAGATCTACAGATTAAGCTTGACCTGTGTGCCAGCCGCTTTCTATACATTTTATATACATTTTGTCCAACAGACAATGAATATCTAATAATTCTTAAATAATAATAACTTAAGGTTTACTTTTATATCCTCTCTGGCTAGAGTTATGAAAAATAGTAAAACCATACCAGAAACAACAATGCATAGGCTAGTTAGGAAGTACACCGGGCATTTGTTTCTCATTCTCACTCTGCCCTTATAAAAATCTTGTAGGAAGCTGCTTTGTCCCCATCTTAGTGACTCAGAACTTCCAGCCTCCCCGGACAGTTCTGACTGAATGGCTATTAGCTATTGACCTGCTTAAAACCAGCCCGAAGGCCATGTGGTTCTCTTATTTGTACATTCAGTCACCCCAACTGACCTCGAAGATGCCACAGCACAGGGCTTTCGCCTTCTCAGCTGGAAGCTTGTAGCTTGTCCATTTTGGGACAAGCTATTTCAGTGGACTTTATCAAAGAGCCACCTGCCTGGACATTCATGAAAAGTGGGCTCTTTAAATACAGTGCCGCATGACACATCCTGAAAAGACACCATAAAGCGAATACTGAGGGGCTTATTCCGTCCACCTCAACTGGAAAGAAGTGTATGCCTGTCAAATACAGCAGCTCTTGGAAATAAAAACAGAAACAGGGAAGAAATCAGGTGGGGGCAACAGGAGAGAAAATCCAGCTCACTATGTGTCTTTGATTCATGTCCCTGCCTAGAAGATGTGACTTTTATTAGAACATGTCCGAATGTGTATGCTTAGACTATTGTTAAGTTGGAAGAAAAGTGACCTAAATCAGCAGGCAAGGGTCATAAAAATGTTGCTGGCTTGCCTGTCTTGACTGATCATAATTGGGTTTGTGAGTATCTGACTTCCAGGGGAATTTTACTGACCTCTTTAGTGAGGATTTGGAAATATTGTTGCCCAGGCTATTGTTTGCTTCAGAATTTCAAATACCAAGTTGCTAAGCACATGACCCAGAATTGAGAAATAAGTGTGGTTCTTATTAACACAGCAATTTCACTCCTCTCCAAATATATAACACAACTACATAGACACACACACACACACACACACTCATTCATTCATTTATTATTTCTTTATTCCAGTTATTATTATTTATTTGTTTATCCCATGGCATGTAGTATCCAGTGGGGCTGAATGTGCCCATGTCTATAAACAATTTTCAACTTTTAGGAAAGTATGACAATTTCCCTACAGTCAGAAAGGCAAAGGAGGGTACAGGAGACACTTGGATCAAGCTTGAGGTAGACATTGAAGGGTGATTTAAATTCTCATTGACCCAACTTTAGCTCTGTTGCTGAATAGGATACTCCAGGCAATAGAATTCCATACGTTTATTTTAAACTCAGTACTTAGAGTTAATTCCATGTCATTGTATACGATATTAGCTTTCAAAGAAGTAGTTAGTAGTCAGAAAGGCGGCAGCTGTGTGTCAGCAGCAGGCAGAGGGGGATGAGAGAGGGGCGGCTGTGTCAGCAGAGAGAGGTGGATCAGAGAGGGGCGGCTGTGTCAGCAGAGAGAGGTGGATCAGAGAGGGGCAGCAGGCAGAGAGGGAAGAGGATCAGTTAAAAAGCAAGATGTAGGAAGACTTAGAAAGCTGACTTTAATGATGAAATTTATGAACACATAGACCAAACTATTGCCTGTAACCAAACTTATCCAGTATGAAACTCACTGTTAGGCATTGTGCTTTTATACTGCTTTGCATTCAGTATCTGCTTAATACTCAGACTATATGATTTTTAAAAATTCACCACAGGGACACATTATTTTGCTGATGGATCCTTGTGTGACCCATATATATGTGTGTGTTTCTGTCTGTGTATACATATATATATATATATATACACACACATATGTATAATTTATACACACACATATATGTGTGTGTGTGTAAGTATATATACACATAAATATCTCTTTCCTTAAAACAAGACAATGTATGGATAAATTCTTTGTTAATTGTCATCTTACATTAAGCCAAGTTACCAGGAAGCCCTTAAACATTATCCACCTTTTGTGCAAATGGCTCACTCTCCAGCATTGTCATTTTTCTACCCACATCTGAAGTGTGTAATCCACATGAAGATAACATAATGGATTTGTCTTTTTTCAAATCTAATGTAGAGATTTATCACACTTGGCGATCTTTCTGTATTGCTCAAACTAATCGTAATAAATACATTATATATTTCATTATCCCAAATCTTTTATATATGTTTTCTCACATATCTCTCTTTGTTCTATAAGTTTCTCAATTAGTGGTATGAAAGTTACATAATTTGCATTGAAAATGAATTATGAAAATACAGACATGACTTCCAACTGTGGAGTTTTTGCATTGGCTAGATGGTTTGCAAAAATTATTTAAGATCTCTGATGCTCAGTGACTCATCTGGAAAATGGAAGTAATATTAATATTAATAACAATGATATGAAACTGCTATGTTATGTGAGTATAATTTATTTTTTAAAGACTCTAATATAAAATGTAGTGGTGTGTGTATATGTGTGTGTGTATCTGGATAAATACAATATATTCCTGCATATTTGAAGGAACTGAAGCAGTATTTTCTGTTATAGGAGGCTGCTTGTTTGTTTCCTGGCTGTTCAGACTCACAGAATAATCACACAGAAACTGTATTAATCAAATCATTGCTTGGCCCATTAGTTCTAGCTTCTTATTGGCTAATGCTTACATCTTAATTTAACCCATTTCTATTTACCTGTGTATTGTATGAGGCTGTGGCTTACTGGGTAAAGTTCCAACATCTGTCTCTGGCATGGCTGTATGGCTTCTCCTGACACCACCTTCTTTCTCCCAGCATTCAGTTTAGTTTTCCTATATTCTTCACTGCACAGGCTTAAAACAGTTTCTTTACTAACCAATGGTATTCACAGAGGGGAATCCCAAATTACCTTCCATTTTCTGTCTAAATGAAAATGAAGGTTTTAATCATAACATTAGTAAAATTACATATAAAAAAGGTATCAAGCAGGAATTGCAGTTATAATATTTATTTCTATTTTAACTTTTATCATAACTAAAGGAAACTATAATTATAAATATCTATTTTTCAGCTCTATCAAAGACTTCAGAGGATATAATATTGACTAAGTAAACAGGAAGTACATTGTAAGCAACTTCCAAAACTCTAGAATTGACAGAAACATGTTGTTACCTGGACAGTCACCCAAAGTTCTTCTGTATTATTGGGGCATCCAATCTTCAGCCCATAGGCCCATAGTATCTAGCAGACTTTTTCACGAAGCAGGAAATTTCAAAGACAGGTCTGCCTATATAGGAAGTTTGTCAGTCACTTTTTTATGTGTTTTTCAGAATGTCTTGCAGATTCTTTCATAAAGCAAGGACCCTGAAAGACCATCTCACCTGCTTTAGGCAACTATTTCTGTGTGTCATGCATGTCCAGTCCATATAGTATAACACTAAGCAGTCTAGGCAAGAGCAGTTTCTTGACCAAAAGGCTAGCAAATTCCTTAAGGAGCCCCTTCAATGCCCATCTTTCTTTTGAAATAGAATAGTACTGCCAGGAGCAGATGTATCTCATAGTCATGAAAAGTCCTAACTTCTTAAAGCATTCTAAATGTCATATTCTGTAATCTTTGAAAGATCTGAAGAATATCTATCTAACTGAAATATATCTCTGTATATCTAGAAAACCTAACTAACATGACTACAAGCTTGAGCATTATAGATGATTATCTATTAACCTATATTTCTTAATTATACATTTTTAAATGAGCTGCACAAACACAATACCTTAATTAAGAGCAGAAATATACATATAACAAAATTGACTTTAAATTTGTATGAATAAAACAAGATCCATACCAATGTAAATCTCTATAGCATATTCCCCTTTAAATGTAAACTAACATTTATAAACAATATTTGGGAATATAGGCATGGTTCTTTCCAAACTGTTTCTTGCTTTTTGTTGGACGAAGTAATTTTTGAGGTGTTCATGGTGACCTTTTGGGGGATCTTGGTCCATCAAACCACATTAGCCTGGAAGGACACCATGGTTCTCATTCTCTGTGAAAACAAAAGAACCTCTTTTCCAAAGCAACATATCCTTAGACCCAAATTTTGAAGACAAGATACCTTTAAAGTGTATATGTTGGTTACTTAGCTCATTCACTATCAAAAAATTCAAAGAAAACACAACAATATATATAATCCAGACTTTCTATGTATATTCCATCTTCATGGCTGATTTTTCTTACTCTACTATTTTTTCTATAAGTTTAATATTTTATTATCTGTACTCCTTTAATCTATGACTGTCTGTATTGTTTTATATTACATTTTCTGTCTCTTTACTCTTTTTCTTCTCTCTCCCAAGCCTATGTACATTTTTTAAACATACTGTGTCTTCTTTAGAGGTCTTTGATTTCTGCATCTGTCCTTATTTCATATCTGTAATCCTTTTCTGACCAGGATGGCTTCTTAAAATGCTAAGCGCTTCTCAAAAACTTAAGGGGCAGCATTGCTAGGGCAAATCTAGCCCTGACAGCTTGCTCCACCCAGTCTGACATGGCAGAGGTCCATTCAGTGCTTCTGAGGCTGCTGAGTGGGAGCTGTCCTTACCAACTCAACTCTGATAAGCAGTTGGTCTATGCTGCCACCAAGTAACTTGAAGCATGCTGTCCACAAATCCCATTTAATTGTTCAGCCTCCTGAAAGAGCCAGAATTTGTGCTGGCAGCACAGCCCCAAGAGCCACCATTTCAAAACTGTGCAGCTTTTTTTCTGCTACCCACTGAATCAGGAAGACCTCTCTTAAAAAAGCTGTGTTATACTAGCAGCAAAAAAGCAAGAAGCTGTGTTAAATGCCACATTTTTGTGTCTAGAATTCCTTTTTAAGATCTCTCAGATTTTAAGTGGATTTAGTCAACCATGTTGGTATTCCAATTTGTAGTAGGAAGGCAGCTTTTTTTGTTTCCTGGCCACTCAGACTCCTGAAATAATCACACAGAAACTGTATTAATCAAACCACTATTTGGCCAATTAGCTCTAGCTTTTATTGACTAACTTATACATATCAATTTAACCTATTTCTATTAATATGTGTATTACCACAAGGCTGTGACTTACCAGGTAAAGTTGTGCTGTCTGTCTCTGACATGACTACATGGCATCTCCTGACTCTGCCTTGTTTCTCCCAGCATTTAGTTTAGTTTTCCCCACCTACCTATATTCTGCCCTGTGCAGGCCTAAGACAGTTTCTTTATTAACCAATGGTAATCACAACATACAGAATCCCACATCAACTTTTACTTGAGGATAGCTATGCACAACTTTGATTATTATTCAGTTATTATTAGTGAAATGATAACAGAGTTTGCCAAGCATAAGAAGTAGATCTCTAGTGAAATAATGAGTGAATATGGGTTGCCATTGACTAGGAACATTGAATTGGTACTTTTGTCTTTTCCCAAACAAGTCATTGTGAAATTGAAAAACAAATCTCAGGAGGACCGGCACTCTGAACAAGACTCACAGTCTGGGTTGCTTCTGCCTTTCATCCTTACCCTCATTTCCCAGACATATTGATGTCTGATCACCCATAAAACAGCCCTGTCTTCTTGTTTATTCTTAGGCTGTAACAAAAAAAGGAATTTTCATTCATGCTTTTGTTCAGTGTCCCTGAGAGCAGGAAGGATGAGGTCCCTTTATTTAGGGAACAGGATGTTAAGTACATTGGGCCTGCTTGCTGAGCACTGCCTGTGGGAGAGTAAAGTGCTTCTCTACTCATCTGTGTCTGCTTAGGAAGAATACAGATATTTACAAAACAGCTGCGTGAGTGTGCATCTACCTTTCTGGGTATTTGATAGAAGCAAAGTCAATAAAACTATATGAGAAAATATTCTAAAATCTAAGTTTTACAAAATCAAATGGGACAGATTCAGAATATTTGGGAGCCTAATCCTTCCCACCATTATAGGTGTGCTGCAGAGCTGCCTTGGTCATATAGAAAGATATTAGCCATATTAGCCATTTATCTAATAGGACAAGGCAATTCATTAGTGAGATATATATATATATATATATATATANTATATATATATACTGGAACTGTTCTGAACAATATACACTAAATTATAAAAAAAAGTGTCTCTGGAAGCTGTAATTAGAGATGATCACTATTTTTCTATGGAGTTTACATGATTTAGCTAATGGCCTATACAACTTTACCTCTCAGAAAAATAAGCTAAAATGTATTTCACATCATGTAATTGAAAAATAAGCTATCAGATGCTCAGAATGACAAAACCACTTGAGAGACCAACTCACATGTTCATATTTTCACATGAGCTGTGCTTTAACGACTTCTTGGTTCTTAGCTTCCAATTCTTCACTGTGGGAAAAAGTGTGGAAATGCCTTGCATGCAAGAAACAAAGTCATTCCTTCCATTTAGAGACAACGCTCAGTGTCTTTAATTGACGTGATGCCTAAAGGATGCTTCTGGGACATTCCTACCCAAATTCACTGGTGCTAACTGTTGACTGATCATGTTAACCCCATGTATTTTGAGATGTTGATCTTTTTAAAATGATTGGGATGAACTGGGTTTGAGAGAGGGCTAGAGCGAGTTAAAGATGGATCAATCTTCAGGCATTGGGGTTATTAGGAAGTCAGGCAGAGCAGTGGCCTAAAGGAAAGGAATCAACTGTGCACAAGGAAGAGGGCCCAAGGTTAACTGACCTCACCAAATTAGACTTAGAGATGAGGTTTCTTGAATGTCTGGCTGATACACATGTTTAAAGGGTACCAAGGGCATTCCTGGACAAGGGACCCTGGAAGAACTATGGACCTTGTTAGTAGGCATGGAGAGGTACTGTCTCCAACCCTTCTCCTCATGGAGTTGTTGGGGAAATGCCACATCTGGAAATTAAAGGGAAAGAGGCTGGGCCCCTGTGAGTGAGCAGTGCAAGGAGGAAGACAGAATGCAGGGGAAGGCCACATTGTAAGGCTCTCCACAGAATCAAATGTGCTGATTGTATATTGTGATAAACACTGTGCCAGATTCTTTGTACTATCAGTAATAATAGATAAAGAGCATCCCAATGTACTAAACAATCAGTTTTTTTGGCTATCTGTCCCCTAGAAGTTCTACAGTGGCTAATGTTTCAGTTTGGAAACATTCATCAGAAAGCATCAAAAGAAGTTCAAAACACAGGCATTATTCCTTTGACTAAGTTTCCTTTTTGTATTCCTTCGCGATCACTTAACTGTGCTCACATAGCAAGGAGAGGCACTGTGTAACCACCAATGAAGCATTTGTTAAACAATGCACATCAATGACTACTAAACCCATAATGTGACAGATGCAGGCAGGATTGTGCTATTCATCAGCCACAATCTGATCCTACAGTTGTTTCTACAATAGAAACACATATTACCTCCTCTATCATGAACAACAAAACAGGAGCAGATTTTCATGCCATTACTCTACAGGTTACCAGTTCAGTATGGAAATGTGAGACATCTAAACCAGGAGAGGAAGAGTGGAAGTCATCTGAAAGGAGGGAAGCTCAACTGAGAAAATACCTCCATGAAATCAGGATGCAGGCAAGCCTAGAAGGCATTTTCTTAATTAATAATTGATGGAGAGGACCCAGTCCATTGTCATCCCTTGGGCTGGTGGTCCTGGGTTCTATAGGAAAGCAGACTGAGCAAGCCATGGGAAACAAGCCAGGAAGAAGCTCCCTCCCATGGCCTCTGCATCAGCTCCTGCCTCTAGGTTCCTGCCCTGTTTGGGTTCCTGTCCTGACTTCTTTAGACAGCGACAGCAATAAGGACATATAAGCCAAATAAATCCTTTCCTCCCCAAGTAGCTTTATTAATGCTGTTATATCATATCAACAATAATCCAAACTAAGACAAAGAATCATGAATAGTCTTGAGTTTAGTAGTAATAACTATGTGTCTGATTTTAGTATTTCTCAAGTATTTACTTATCTGAAATTGTTCCTAACAAAATGAGAGAAACAAGACAGCCTCCAGGCTCTTTCTCTGGCTCCCCAGCATTCTGATTGCATCGGAGAACCCCTGTCATAAAGACAGGGCGTCCAGATTCGCTTCTTCATGGCTCCTTTCTGTTAAAACTGCTTCAGACAAAACAGTTTGACTACTCTTGAAAGTCTGGCCCTGTCTTGAGGGATTTATGGATTTTTTTCAGTCTGTTTATAACCTCCTGTAAAGCTTCAGGAACCTTTTGGATTAATCATCAATAAACATTTACTAAGCACTTCCCAAAGTTCAAGGTGCTCTCCCAGTCACAGTGGGCTTAACAGCATTCAGGGGAGACTTTGCAACAGCCTGGGGTGTCAGCAAAGGGTTTCTGTTCTTTATCCGTTAATGAGATTATTTTATGTGATCTCAACAAGGAAATTCAATCCAAGGAGTGATTGGATACATCCCATGTACAAGGCTGCTCTGGCAAGCGTGTCAGTGAACGGCAGTCAGGCACTGAGGCGGGGTGCTATGGGACGTGCTTGCTAAACTGTCACCCAAGGACCCTGATGCAGTCTCTCTACTCTTTAGCCATGCATTAACAAGACTCAACTTCTCTCTCCCACGCTATGGGGGATGCAATGTGCTCCTCATGCTTGCTGCAATTTCTGGGTATCATAGATTCTCATGGTCACCTCACCCTCTTCTCCGTCCACCATATGTTAATAGTATTGGAGTGTGTCTCCATGGTGACTTCAGTTCTTGAGTTTTGTGTCATCTTTGCCTTCCTCTTAGATCTGCACATGAAAACACAGAACCCTTTTGTATCCATTGTTCTCCAAGGGCAAACAGCCTATGGTCGATAGCAGCAGCACCCGCACAAAGGAAAGAAGTGTGACACCGAAGTCACCGAGCAGTGTGGGTTATTGATCCATCTCAGGAGTCACAGCTCTGCTAAGCTTCCTTATTGTCATCTAAGCTTCTCTTTAGAAACTTGGACATTTCACTCACCCTCACCTTCAGTAATGATTTATATAACATTTGTATTACATTATAAGTAGCATATAAATGCTTAAAAGTGTACCGAAGAATTTGCCTGGTTATATTCAAGTACTTCCCATAATGGCTCGGCTATTGAGAGGTGTTGGTGTCCAAGGGGGTCCAGTACCAGACTCTCCACAGATACTGAGGGGAGTTCTGATTTCTCTGGTTACATAAATCAGTGATGTGATTTTTTTCCTGCTATTAATCCCAGAGGCATTTTGGGGGACCCTTTCGAAGAAGGAAAGGATTACTACTTATTATTTCTAGTGCAAGGCAAAGCTATGGAACTCTGGCTAATAAGATCAAGTGCTGTCAGCTTTTTAAGCAGGGACTTCTTCCTCCCAGGGTTGATTTTGGAGATGAGGGAGAAGAATGAATTATGCGTTATTGTAGCCCTAAAACAAAAGATAGTGAGGTCGCATTGTCAGAAGCAGGATCCTGGCTCACTGACAGATGGATCATTTGAGGACGCAGTGAACATGGAAGTCAGTGTGGAAAAGAGGGAACCAACAGGTATGGGCATTGGCTGGTGCAGAATACGGAAGTATTTAGTGAAATCCTGAGGTGAAATAGGAAATAACATGATCTTATCCGTGCTATCAGTTCAATATTTTTGTGTATATGGATTTTTATGTATAGTTAAAAAAATAAAATTTATTGGCAAGTTTTATAATTTAAAATGAATTGAAGGCTTGAAGGAGAGGATTATGAACCTGATGAATAAATATTGTCTGCTTTCTAACCTCATTTGATTTCAAGGCTAAGAAAGCATTCCTCTAATGGACATCCAGTAGGACAGCACATAAAGAGATGGAGGTGTAAAACAGTAGAAGACATTTGTTTCATTCTAATGTTTCCACATAGCTACAAATGAACCCTGCAGCTTCTAAAGAAGTAATGCGAAGCTGGATGATGTGGACTGTGGCATCCTCAGCAAACATGCCACCTGAGGATGAGGGAGCAGGATCATATGGAGTGATGGAGTACATTCTATCCGGAGAAGCTACAGTGGGCCCTCAGTCAAAGCAAGGCTAATGTGGCAACCTGTCTTCACACATACAAAGCAACTTGTCAAATAGTATGCAAGACAGACCAAAGGCCATGCCCGCTGGTGTGTCCCATGAGGAAAGACACTTTCCTAATATTTCAGCTTTCTTTGCAGAAAACATTTTAACTACTGATATAGAAAAAGACAGTTTAATGTTCTAGGAAAGTTCTGGGATTACTAAACCATTCCCCTAATGTCTTTATCATAATAGCTATCATTTTGATCCTCCCACACAGTATTATTGTTTCTTAAGATTTCTAATGTATCTTAATCAGAAATTTGGTTTCCTCAGCTACTGAGCCAATTTCACAGATATTTCTCAGAATATTTATTTTAAAATGTTCATTAGGTAAATGTCTGAAAATACTGCTCAGGTCCATGAAATAAAACAGTTTCAATTTTTAAAAATATTCTTATGAGTTAGAGTCTATGATAGAATTTAGCTTAGTAGACCCAAATGGCAAGTAGGGAGTGCGGCTGTTTCCAAAGAGTCACTCGGACATACGCTAGGAGGCCAACAGACGACAGAAAAGGTGCACGCTGAAACAAATGTGACTCAGACTGTCTGAAGATTTTAAAGGGTTGTGTATGTGTGTGTGTGTGTGTGTGCGTATGATGTGTCATGTGTGGTGGGAGTGTGGTGTGATAATTGATGTGTACGTGGTGTGGATGTGTGTGTGGTGTGGATGTAGTGATGTGTGCGTGTATGGGTGTGTATATGGTGTATGTGGGTAGTATGTGTTAATGCTGCAAGTGATGTGTATGTGTTTGTGGTGTATATGGTGTCTGTGTATATGTGGTGTGTGTGTGTGTGTGTGTGTGTGTGCCCGCATGCTCGCACGCATGTGCATGTGTATACTAGGTACTGAAACTATGGGCCTAGTCAATGCTAGGCACATACTCTTCTACTTAGTTGTATTCCCAGCTAGGAGATTTAAATGATTTCTTCTAATAACTTAGCTAAACATTGTAGATGGCAAGCTTCATGTTCACTCTTTTTCTAGATAAATATATAAAAGTTCTAAGAATTCTGATTTACTAATATATACTCTAGCCTTTCCTTATCTTGTGGGGCAGAATGTGTGTCTAATCACATGTTTTTCAATGCTAGGGATTTAACCAGGCATTTCGCATGCTAGGCAGGTGCAATACCATTGAGCAGTACTGCCAGAACCTGAGCAGACACAAGCTTGAATATGGTCTGTGGGAAGTCCAGACTTAAAACGCTTTGACGGTTACTATGCTTTACTTAATATTTAGATCTACTTAAAATAACCAAAGTGCATGAGGGAAGCTTGTCATGGCTGGGGTCAGGAACTTAGAGGAGCGGCTTCAGGGAGGAAGGATTTCTTTAGGCTCAGACTGTCTGGGGTAGCCTGGCTCCATCTCTGTGGGGTGGAGATGAGGCTGCCTGCTGTGGTGAGGAGAACATGAAGAACAAAGCAGCCCACCTCACAGTTGTGGTAAAGCTGAGAGAGACAGGAAGGATCAGTGCTTTGACATCCTCCAGAGGAATCTCCCTAGCAACCGGCTCCTCCATCCTAAGGTTTCCAGCAGCACAAAATAGCACCATCAGCTGGGGAATCTTGACCTCAGTCCTGGAAGATCTGGTATTCAAACCATGGCACTGAGTGGAGGGCTCAACTTTGGAAATTAAGAACTGTCTTGACTGAGGAATTCTTAATTATTTTAGAAGACTAGCTCATAGGAAAGCTATTTTTAAGATTCCGACCTAGATCTGATAAAATGCAGAAATTGAAGTTATTAGTGTATCATCAGAAGTCACAATTCAGTAACACAGAAAGGATGTTATGTGCAAAGAACCATTTTTACATTTTCAAACTCTATTTCTTTCTGAAACCTGGCTTTCTTCCTATTCTGGTATGTCTAAAGATGGGCACACATGTGGAAGCCTTTGATCTTTGCTTCATCTGGAAATTATTTTAAAACTGCAAGATTGGAAGAGTCCTTAGTGATGGAACAGCCTGTCCCTGAGAACACAACAGATGTCTATATTCTCCAAAAATATATGTCATTGAGACGTTAGGGGGTTTCACATTGCTACACGGTGAGGGGAAGCAAGACACATACATACCGTATTTGTGAGTTTTGTTATATCTACTCAGAAACTATAGGAATAAGTCAGTTCCAACCACATCCCCCAACTCTTCTTCATAAACATTGACCATGAACTCACATATCTCAATATCTTCAAATTTAGCATCGGTTGATGGGCTGTGAGACCGCAGGGGCACACCTAAGAGGGGAGGACCCACTGTCCGTTCATTCATCAGCTTTACTAAAAATATCCATTCATTCAGCATTAGCCAAGATTCAGGCATTTCAGTCTCTGTCTTCATGGGCATTCTGCTTTAGTCCTAATCCTGCTGAAGACCTTAGACCACTGTTCTCAGTGCCTGAAGGCTGTGCACATTTTATCACAACACCAGTCTTCATTCTCTGCATTGCTCTCTCTTCTATCTTATCCTTTGCTTTGGTCTTAGTATGGAGTGTGTGTTTGTGTGTGTGCATGCTTGTGCGTGAGTTGAGTTTCCTCTCTGCAATGGAGGAAATGCTTCTCTGTGTTTGGGATGGGAGATGATAAGGAAGCCAGCTGGTAATAGTTGACCCCATCTCTCATTCTCTCAAAGAGCAGGAAGCGTTTGCATTCTCCTCTGAAAGAGTGGCCTCAGTCTGAGCGTGAATCCCTTTCCTTCCTCATTTACTGACTGAGTCTAAAATATTGCTGTAAACTGATTATGTATTATTTTTATCTTCAACATAAATAGCCTTTCCCTCATGGCAATTCAATATAGTTGTGAGTGTCTAAAACTGGTTTCTAAAAGTCCAGAAATTATTGCTTAGCTAGAGACAAAAGCAAGTATAAAATAAAGTCCCTGCCATCCATGTACTTAAAATGATGATAATGTAACTATTAAAATTAGAAAAGTCAAACTTTTTAAGAAAAATTATTACTTTAAAATGTAGTAATTTACATTTTACTGCATTTTCTTCAAAGTAACCCAACTGTCTCAAGGTCAATCACATACTAACTCAATAACTGATACAGAGCAGATAGGTGGAAGGACATGTGGCACCATCACGAGGCGTTCCCCAGGAGGACTCACCTGTATGTTAGCCACTCTGAAGGTGGACAGTGCTAACAGTGAGGTGGACACATAATGACATGTATGCAGAGTCCCAGATCCTGAGGCTTGGCCACAGCCAGCAACACTGTGAAGAAGTCACTGCGTCAGAAGGCTGGCAAACTCCCGGAT
Source organism: Bramus lutescens (assembly GCA_001685075.1). NCBI lineage: Eukaryota > Metazoa > Chordata > Mammalia > Rodentia > Cricetidae > Bramus > Bramus lutescens. The sequence goes on from LOEQ01008749.1 coordinate 35,696, forward strand.
GAATTAAGTAGCTATTTCTTTCTAATGTGTGCTCCCTGCCACAATGCTCTGTCTTACTATTGTCTCCAAAACTTGGAATCAAAGGGATCGTGAATCCTCTGAAATTGTGAGATTAAAACCACTGTTTTCTTGTGTAATTGATTTCTGGCAAATATTTGCTCATACCAATAGAAAGCAGACAAATGTAGCCAATTTTTCCAAATGAATTTGACCATGGTTCTTCCTTTGTTCCTTCATACTTATTAATAATGTGGTTCACAAGTTATGTTTGCATTGGATACAGTTTGGAAAGGCCTGCCATAATTTCTGTCTCCTTGAGTAACACTTCATAGACTATGTTACATGCATTTTTATCTAATAGAAAATGAAATATGTCAACAAATAAAATACAGATGTTCCTGAGGAGTTTTCCCTCACCCTCACAATGTAGGAGACTGACAAAAATGTAAACTACAATTTCACTTATCCATATTGCTTTTGACTTTAGAAGTCTCTTATCTCAGTTTTAATCTTGATTTTTATACATAACTTTTGAGAAGCAATTTAAGCTCCCAAGATTCTCATTTACTTAAAAACGTGTATGTACATGTAGGTATGCATGTGTGTGTCTGTGAGCAGATAAGATGTGAGTGAGGCCTGAAGCGAGAGCTCTGGAAAT
>LOEQ01008749.1:36375-50084 GCA_001685075.1 Bramus lutescens
GCCAGCCATGAGTGCTGGGAGCCGAAACTGGATCTCTGGAGAAGCAGAAGGACCCGTAAGCAATAAGCCATCCTTCCAATCCCATGTTCTCAGGCTTGTCATTTCTTCTGTGGAAACACTAAACTCCATTTGGATGAATTTAATGAATTGTTAGAAATGTCAGATAAAATGGATATGGATTAGCATTTAAAAGTCTTGCTTTAAGGGATTATTTTTTACTATGTCCTACCCAAATATTTATGTGTCATGTAGTATCCATGGATGACAAAAGACTGTAAATATGCAAATAAGTCAGTGCACATATAATAGTTTTTACAAGTCTTTGGAACTATGCTCATGGATGTATATTACTTCAACTGTTTCTTCCATGAAGGGAGACATTACTGAGACTGAACCTACTGCTTCTGGTTTTAGGCATGGGAGGCTCTAGTCAATTTCCTAATACTGAGAAAGAAATAGAACCAGATTGTCTGAAAACGTTGTGTTCCCAGATTATGGTGTGTCCTCACTTACAAACACTGGGTCATGACCACTCTGCCTTCTACATCGCTAGTGTAGAACAAATACATCACTTGCTAGGCAACTTTAATTCCTGCCACTGGAAGTCAGAGGCAAGCAGCTCTCTGTGAGTTGAAGGCCAACGTGGTCTACATAGTGAATCCCAAGGTAGGCAGCTGGGGCTACATCTCTATATCTCCTGGGTGTTCGCCAGTTGTGCACCAGGATTTAGGCTGTCTTCAAAATTGCTGGGATGGGTTACTCTTGCTGCAGTGATGATACACCTGTTTCAGAGTCACCATGTATACTATGTCTCATGGAACTATTGGTAATAAATGGGATTTGATGCAATGCTTCAGATCACTTTCAGTTGGTTTGATTTGTCTTTAGTGTAAGCTTAACATAACAGGGTTAGTAGTGATAAAATTTTCTTATATACTATAAGTGAATATAGATATATGGAATCATTTCGCATTTCAATTTCAGATAAAAGAACTGTTTTTTAAATTTATGCAACTTGTTTTAAAGAAGAAAGACTGTATCCTCTTAAACATTAAAGGGATTTGAATTATTTGAATTTTTTGCTATAATATATTCTATCTTTACTTTTTAGCTCCTAATACTCTTGGTTTAAGATTGAGTTTATTCTGCATAGCTAAAAATTCTCCACATTTCCACAAGATTTTCTCATGTATTTCTTATTCACAAAATGTTAAAACATAAGGGAAAGATGCTAGTTACTGAGAAAGAAGAGGGGACCGGGGAGATATCTCCATGGATAAGAACACTCCATGCTATTGCAGAGGACAAGAGTTGTGTTCCCGGCACCCAAGGTAGCTGCAAGTCATCTGTACCTCCAGCTCCGGAGAATCTGGTGCCCTTCACCCAGCTATCACAGCACTGCACAGGTTAGAGCACAAACATAAATACAGGTTAAAAAAATCATGTCAAATAAAAACAAAAACTTAATAATCTGGTTTTATCAATTCAGTTCAGCACATAAATGTGGAAAAAATTACCAACACTTAATTTTCTAGCTGTTTTATAATCATACCTAAAGAGGATTTGAGCCTGTATGCTTTCAATACTTAGTTACAAAATCTTTTCTAGAAATGTTAGGCTATGTCCTAACACTATGCTTGTTACAGAATTGATATTGTAACAGCAGGTGACAGGGCTGGAGAGTGCTCACTGCTCTTGCCAGTGATTAAGTTCTGTTTCTTGTACCATATCAAGTGGTACACAACTCTGTCACCCCAGGCTTGAGAGATATGTTGCCCTCCTGTGGCTGGTGTGAGTAACTGCACTAATGCGCACAAGCATAACTGTCGAACACACATACACATCATTTAGATTTAGAATATTAATATTGAGAGACCATAAGAATTCTTAAAACAACATTTTAACTTAAAATTGAGAATTTATATGAGTACTGTATTTACACCATGTCCAGTCATCCCTCTCCACTCTCCAACTGCCTCATTTCCTCTCAAATTCATGAGTTCATTTTTAGTAATTGTTTATAATTTATTTAATTATAAACCCTCCCCTAATAAGTTCATTTATGTTTCTCATATATACTTGCTTTTTATGGCACATTACTTGGGATTGGTGATCTACCTGGGAATTTGTCCTAGGAGAAAACAGTCCCCCACTCTCAGAGGTTGACTGCTAGGAACTCTTCCTACCAAGTGTCATTTGAAAACAGTAACAAGCCAGGCATGGTGAATCCTGCCTTTAGCCCCAGCGCTGGGAAGAAGAAACAGACAGATCTCTATGAGTTTAAGGCTAACCAGCTCTCTACAGTGAGTTCTGGGCCATCCATGGCCACATAGTGAGACTCTTGTTTCAAGAAAATGACTAACAATTTTTAGCGAAGTTTTATTCATAATTAAGGATCATAGTTTAAGTGAGTTTCACAAAGTCTTCAGCCCACATTCTGACAAACTGGATCACCATTGACACATCATTATCTCGAAAAGTCTATAGACTTTAGGGTTTACTCTTGGTGCACAATCCGCAGATTTTGACAAATGGATAATCATAAAATAACCTGGGATAGCTCACTGCCCTAACAACATTTCACATTGGTCTATCCTGCTCTTCCTCTCCTCAGCCCTGACTCCAGATATGCTCTTCCTACTTCAGTATGTCTTTTTAGGATTCATTCAGTGGGCAGCAATTTCAGCACGGATTCTTTTACTCGGTAAAAAGCACTTACCTTCCTCGGTGGCTTTTCCTGGTTTGGCAGTTTATTTTACTGAAAACGAACAAATGCTCCTTTGGAGGTGCCAGTGTAGCCTTTCACCCACTGAAGGACATATTGATTGCTTCCAGGTTTCAGCAGTTATGATTAAAGTGGAGTGGATGAGTGTGTGCAGAGTCTTTGCATTGACTTAACCTCCTATTCTGTGCTCTCAGATATGCACAGAGATGTGCTTGCCAGTTCGGGTTGCGAGAGTCACCCAAACTTATTTGGGTTTGATAAGAAGATATCAAAATGTCTTGTTAAGCAGCTGAGCTCTTTGACATTGCCAGCAGCAATGAGACATGTTTTATATTCTGAGAATTGGACATCAGAATGATGTCCCAACCTCATGTTCATACTCTTTACATGCATACTAACCCACTGCAGGTCTTCTTTGCTTAGGTACTTATCAGACCTTTCTTCTGCTGATAAACCATTTGTTTTGTATGTAAAATTTGTGTGTTATTCTTAAGTTTAGATCATAGTCCTTATTCAGATAAGTCATTTGTACTTTCCCCTTGTCTTCAGTTTGCTTTTCCTTTTCATAAACTAATGCTTTTCTTCTTAGAGCTAGAGAGAGACAAGATACCATAATGTCCCTTCCATTTTCCTTGGAGCACCTTTAAAGATATACATGATTTTAGACTAGCGAGTTTTTATTATACCTTTATTGATCTACTTAACTCATCATTTTTGACAATGCATTCATATACAAGTCTAAGGGAGGCCGGCCCCTTTCTGAATGGAGATGGAAGAGGAGTGGTTGGGCATGGGAGGAAGGAAGAGGAGAAGACGGAGGAGAGACTGTGGCTGGTATGAAAAATAAAAGGAACGTTTTTAATAAAAAAAATATTGACAACTGTAAAGAAAAAAGAGTTGAGTTCTCTATTTTAATTGATAGATTAGGCCATTATTATTTTCCCTACTTTGTATAATCCTTCCTGTAATGCAACTTGTTGTAAACATATCCACAATCAATTCATTATACATAGGCATAAGATGGTAAATAGTGTGTCCCCCCCCTAAATATTTACTAGAAGATAAAATTTTACCTTAATGCTCATGCATTCAAAACTATTTCAAGCCAGATCTTCCTTTCACTCGTTGATGCTTGGATATATTGAGAATAGACTTGTTTAGAAGCTGTTTGAGTTTTAATGTACTAGGGAAAGGATGTCAGACATACGAGTACATTTAGCCTGATACATGTTGGGTTCCAGAGCCTGGAGAGTCTTCTAGATGAGTGTAAACGTGTGCATGTGTGCACAGTACATAGTACGTGCCAGTGAAGAAACTGGGCTGTTACATGAATTGTTACATGAGTGTCCCCATAGGACACCAGGCACTAGCATGTCCTCTCTAGGGCTAGTGCATGAGTGTCCCCATAGGACACCAAACACTAGCATGTCCCCTTCAGGGCTAGTGCATGAGTGTCCCCATAGTACACCAGGCACTAGCATGTCCTCTTCAGGGCTAGTGCATGAGTGTTCCCATAGGACACCAGACACTACCATGTCCTCTTCAGGGGTAGTGCATGAGTGTCCCCATAGGACACCAGACCCTAACATATCCCCTTCAGGGGTAGTGCATGAGTGTCCCCATAGGACACCAGACCCTAACATATCCCCTTCAGGGGTAGTGCGTGAGTGTCCCCATAGGACACCAGACACTAAAATATCTCCTATTCTTGCATGCCTGTTATCATTTTCACCACTACACTTAAAGAAATATCATAAGAAGCTTCATACTTTAGTTAAATAGAAATACATTTTATTAGGAAATATGAGCTATGTATATGTCTAAGCATTGTATAAATTCTACTTTTACATCCTTCTAAACAACCAGATTATGAATATAACTATTATAACCATTATATGTGTGAAAAACCGAGACAAAGAGAAAACAAGTTTTTGAATTTTACACTCTAAGTGGGTGGTCATTCCTAGTAGTGTGGCTCCTAGGCTGACTGTGACAATAATTGTTGTATGCCATGTCCTTCCTTTCTGGAATATCTATGTTCTTGAATTATTCTTGGTTGATACCTGTCCTTCAGTTCTTTATCCCACAAGTTTTTAAAATGTGTGATATTGTTGCTAATAACAAATTCTGAGATCAAATTAACTTATTTCCCTTAGTTGTTCATATAAAAGTTATATAACATATATAGTTTTGTGATTATATATATAAAATATATAAATATATATAGCTTTGTGGTTTTATATATAATATATCTGTAAATTTATATGTATATATAAAATCAAAACCCTATATATATATATTTATATATGTACACACACACACTGAAATTCTTGGGAAGGCTATTAAGAATTATCTTAATCTCTGCACAAAAGCATCATCATTTGCTATTTTTTAAGTAATTAAAATGAGATAAACTTGAGTAAAGACAAAATTTTAAAATGTGGACAAAAAGTGCTGTTGAATGGGTCTTAGCTGGTTTTATGGTTGTTGTTACAGTTCAGTTCACTTTCCAAGCCTTCCTGTAGATTAAGTACTCTCAGCTCTTCCGTGCCATTTAAGTCATGATTTTTACACTATTTTCCATTAAGAAATTAACAGGGAAGAGAGATTCTTTCAGTACAAGCAAATTGTTTTTCAGGTAGCTAACAGGGATGAGATTATATACTTCAGGAAACCTGAGTAATTCCCCTCTCCAGTGGTAGAGAAGAGGAGAGGACTCACTCATGTGTTTCCTAGTCTTTCATCCTGTCTACCCAAACTCAGTACCTCCTGTGAAGACCGCCCAGAGGTCAGTGTCAGGCCTATGAGGGAAGCAGGGTTCCCATGCAAAGAACTTCTGAGAAGGCTCATCAATTCTCTGAAAACACCACACTGAGCAAACATAGCCTGACTCTGTGGCCTTCAGTGGAAATATGCATATACCATGTGACCTCTCATACTATGTTGATATGTTATTATATGATTTACTATGCCATCCAGTGCACACACCCAGTACAAACTATTGGCAGGTGAGCACGCGCCTGTCCTCAGCACTGAACCAAAGAGATTAACCTCTAGGGCTGTGAAACTTACATCCGGGGGAAGCTGGGGGCCATGAACAGTGAATGTGCAACTGAAATGAAGAATATGAATTTAGTTCCTAAGTTCCATAGAAATAAACCAAAGACTAAAGCACAAGGACTGCTTTTCTGCTTTAGTTTTATAAATTAAACATGATGACCATGAAAATATATGGCTTAATATCATTTATCTTGTTTATAGCGTGTGTATATAACATGCACACAACTGAAACACACAGGTTCTATAAATCTAGGTTAAGAAGCAAAAACATAGAGTCCTCATCCCCCTCAGACATTGCCATAATTTTTAATTATGAGTTCATCATTTGCTGAGTTCTCTTAATGATCTCACAGCATGTATCTGTTCCTAAAAAGATATTTAGCGTTCTGTGTTTCATATACTGCATGAACTAATTATACCTACTTTCAACGGTTATATTGGGTCTACTTCTCTGCCTTTGTTTCTGACATTCATCTGTACTCACGAATACTCATCCACTTTTAGTTCTTTGGATAATATTTCCATATGAAATCAAATTTGAATGTCAAGAAGCCAAGTCTCCTGCGACTGAACGTATGTTTACATTGAAACACAACCTCTTTATCTGCTGAGACCTGGCTTTCTGAGATGCCCTTGGGATTTGATAGTCATGAAGCCTACAGGAAACCACACTCATCACAACTGCAGAACTACATTAGTACGAAACTACTGCCAGCTATTCCAGCCGCTATTGTAATTATTCCCTCTAAGTCCTTTAGGAATTATTAAGAAATTCTTGCTGGCTGAGATTAACTACTGACTAAACAACACTTACAAAGCCCAATAAAGCCATGCGAACTGATTCATCAGTGGGGCAACTTTGTATCTACAGAAAGAAATGAGGTGCGGAAGGTGGAATACAGCAAACAGGCTCACGAAAACACGTTAGAGAAAGTTGCACTGCGTGTTGGTTTTGTGAGTCATCAATCTTGGCCCTGACATGGCTTTTTCACATTTGACAATATTCCAATAAAAGGACCTTTTGGTGATGACTCCGCAGTGCCCTAAATGTCTGAGATGAGGCTCTGCTCTTGATGTGCAAAGCTGTGATACCTTTTAGTAAGCGTTCTTGCACTGCAATGATCACAAGAAATGGTGGACTTAAAAGGATGATTAAACTTGAGCTTCATTTCTTCTTAAAGTATTCAGATTGTGTTAAATATTATACACTTTGACAAAAAGAAACAACTTATCATATATAATACAAGTGTCTGAAACTTTGAAGAAATTTCATAAAAAATGTACTTTGAGTCAGGCATGGTGCTGCACACGTTTAGTCTCATCAGCACTCATGAGGCAGAAGCGTGAAGGTCTCTGAATTAGACACTAAACTGGTCTACAGAGCAACTTCCGGCACAGCCAGGGCTACACCCAAAAACCCTGTCTTGAAAACAATAAAAAAATTTTGTTTTATGTCTCTACTTATGAATTCACATATAGCTGCTTATACTTATACACAAACACATATACTCACTCACACATGTATGTATCTACGCATGCAAAATTCTTGTATGTAACTGTATCACATTAGTAGAGTCAGCATTGCAGAGATGGTTCAGTGATTAAGAGCATGAACCTCTTCCAGAGGTTCGATCTGGTTCAGTCTGCACAGCCATGTCTGGGTGGACCATAGCCTCCTGCACCTGCAGCTCCCCGATACCGAATGTTCTCTTCTGGCGCCCTGAGGTGCTCACACGCCGCACAGACATACCCACTCCATTCTAGTTTGGTCTCTGTTGCTGTGATAAACCACTTTCACCAAAGTAACCTGATGAGGTCAGCAAATGTTTCAATTTACTGGCTATAGTCGCTCATCAGGAAAGCCAGAGCAGGAGCCCAGGAAGGGAGGGTGCTTACCTACTTAGAGACTGTTTGCTGTATACCCTTCACTTACTGACTGCTTGCTGTATACCTATCACTTACTGACCGCTTGCTGTATACCTATCACTTACTGACCGCTTGCTGTATACCTATCACTTACTGACCGCTTGCTGTATACCTATCACTTACTGACTTGTTGCTGTATACCTATCACTTACTGACCGCTTGCTGTATACCTATCACTTACTGACTGCTTGCTGTATACCTATCACTTACTGACTGCTTGCTGTATGCCTATCACTTACTGACTGCTTGCTGTATACCTATCACTTACTGACTTGTTGCTGTATACCTTTCACTTACTGACTGCTTGCTGTATACCTATCACTTTCTGACTGCTTGCTGTATACCTATCACTTACTGACTTCTTGCTGCGTACCTTTCGCTTACTGACTGCTTGCTGTATCCCACTCTTAAACAGCCCAGGCCCACCAGCCCCATCCACCTACACTTAGCCCAGCCCTTACATGGCTTTGCAGTCAAGACATGCCCTCTGATAGAGGTGATTCCTCAAATGAAATTTTGTTTTTTAGGTTTGTACCAAGTTGACAAAACAAACCAACCCACATATGCATGATTAAAAATTAAATGAGTCTTTCAAGATGACAAAGAATGAAATATTTGCCATTATTATGTGAATGTGACTGTGTATAATCCACTATTAGGAGGTTTTGTCTGTGATCCTTCGGCCTTTCCCCTCCCACACATATGTTTTTCTCTACAGTACTGAAAGGTAAGGAACATGAATGACACATAGTTTATCAGCATAAATCACATTATATAGCTCAAAGATATGCAATTATCACCAAGTAAAGGTTTAAAATAGTTGAAAAGCAGCTTCCTTGATCATGATATTTCATCTCTATGAATAGATTTAGAAAGGCAAAGGTACAGAACTTACATAGTTTCTGAGTTTCGATGAGAGTCTCCATGATGCTCCTTTACACCAATTGGCTTACTCATAGTTGAATATGGAAAATTCCAGAAAAAATCCTGTTTTCAAGTGTAGGCTATTTGTGTTGCAGTTCTGTGATGTGGGGTGTCCTGTATGTGCTGTGTATGTGTTGCTTTTACTGGCTGATGAATAAAGGTGCTGGACCAATGAAATAGCGGAGTAAAGCCAGGAGGGAAATCCAAACAGTGCAGTAAGCTAATGAAACTGGACAGGCTCACCTTTACCCATGGGCAGCACCATTTCATAGGCTGGCAGTTTGGAGTAAGCAAAATGGAGAAACATCTTCTCTGTTCCCTGACTGTGAACCCCGTGTCAGCAGCTGACTTACTTCTCCCCCCCGTCTCCCCCATGACAAATGAACTTCAGGCTGAGTCAAAATATAGGACTGCATCTGCAAACTGTGAGCCAAAACAGCCCTCCCCTCCTTCAGCTGTTCCTGCTAGGCCTTTGGTCACAGCAACGAGAAAATTAGTGAATTTACAACCCGTAACAGTAGCTGTCAGTATTTTTAGGTCAATTGTCTACATTGCTTGTGGTCAAATAAACTTTATTTTAATGATCTGAAACTCTGAGATCACACTAGCCCTGATGCTGGCAGATCAGAACACATCACCTGAAGAAAAACCTCTTATAATGTGCATGTGCAGGAAGATGAAGCACAGTGTATTCTCCCTGGGAGTTAACCGTTCATGTTAGAGGGGATCGCCATATGAACCAGTCAGCTTGATCGGTAGTAACTGCATACAAACTGCTGATTAGCATGTTGTTTCTTGTCATGTATTTAGTCACAGGTGTGTGTGTGTGTGTGTGTGTGTTTGTACTTTTTATATATTTAATTATAATTGAAGCTATTGATTTTGCTTTATGGGTAATAAATATATTTATAGCTTTATGGGTAATATATCACCTGTAAAGCAAAACCAATAGTTTTAATTATAAGTGAATACATTTACTATGTAAAAACTCATTCATATGCTTAAAAATACAAGAGCTAACTCCCACCCAAATTACAAACACCACTATAAATAATCGCTAATGTAGCATTTTCCCCTTTTGGGGATATTTTTTAAAGCAGGTTTATGACAGAAGGACATTTCAGTTTATGAATTCCATGCTTTAACCAAGGAGTGTTATAGAAATGGATACTTTAGATTGGCAGGATTGGACTATTAATAAAATTTGAGGTCAATTTTGTTACAATCCTATGTATTTTATATATATATATATATATATGTATATATATACATATATATTTCTACTCTTGTTTAAGGTATTATGTTTATGTAGCCCATTAAAAATATAACATAATTGAAAAACACAGATTAATAGATAGTCATTTATAATGATCAAACTTTCAGTCATTTTTGTTAGGTTTTCTAGATATACACAGACAATTTCAGTTAGACAAATAATCTTCAACATTTCAAAGACCTGCAGAGGATGGCATTTAAAAGGCTTTAAGAACTAAGACTTTTCTCAACAGTGAGACATCTGCTTCTGGCAGCACCAGTTACTTCAGAGAGGTTGATGGGCATCAAAATAACTTGTTATGGAATTTGCCTTCAATGTGACAAGGCTAGCAGAAAGTCTGGGCAGAAAACTTCTCATGCCTGAACTGCTTGATAGTATGCCGTATGAACCGGACATGCAGGACCCACAGAAAAGTGACTGACTACTGAACTTTTCAAAAAGTGGAATGGTCCTTCAGCGTTCTTCTTTCATGAAAGAGCCTGCCAGACATTCTGCAGGACACAGAAGAAAACAACTGATGAACTATGCCAGTACAAGGCAGAACAGACCTTCAAATTTTCTGCTTCACTGAAAAACATGCCAGATATTATAGGCATATAGGCTATAGATGGATGCCCCAATGTTACAAAAGAAATTTGAGTGACTGTCCAGGCAGTGAAATGTCTCTGTCATTTCTAGAACTTTGCAAGTTGTTCACAGTGTGCTTACTGTTTACTTAGTTAATACTATTTCCAGCTTAGGTCTCAATGCTGTAGGTTAATGTGCTTGCATACTGTAAAGATTTGTTACTTGTATTAGTTTAATAAAATGCTGATTGGCCAGTAATCAGGCAGGAAGTATGGACTAGATGACCAGAATAAGAGAATTCTGGGAAGAGGAAAGGGATTCACCAGCCAGGTGCAAAGGAAACAAGTTGAGAATGCCATACTAAGAAAAGATACCAAGCTATGCGGCTAAACATAGACAAGAGTTAAACATTAATTTAATGTGTAAGAGCTAGTTAATAGCAAGCCTGAGCTAATAGGCCAAACTAGTCTATAGTTAATATAAGCCTCTGTGTATTTCTTTGGAACTGAATGACTGTGGGACTGGATAAGACAGAGATTTCTGTCTACAAATGAGGGTAGTTTTAAGGCAGACTTGAAAGCCTTCACTTCCAAATGGCTGTGTAGGGAACTCATCTGTAGCTCAAATTAACCTCCACACCTGTTCATCTTTAAGAAATGGTATCCCTGATCCAGCCAGGATATTTTACTCATGCCAACTGCAGCTAAATCCACTGTTACCAGGCTGAATTGGGATTTGTATCAGAATGTCATGGGATTAGCACCAGTAAATGTTCATATTTCTAGAAATCCTTCTAGACCAATGGAACCAGAGTCACTGTGATGGGAACAGAGTGAAATCAGGGATCATCTGTGCCACCTGCAGGTCTGTCTGGGTAGAGCCAGTTATCACCACGCCATACTGGAGTTTCATGATTGACAGCTTTTCTAGAAAAAATATACCCTACCTTCACTAAAATAGACTGAGAATCTTGATTGTTTTTAGTACTAACAATCTATTTTCAGATTTTGGAAAACAAATTTTTAAAAAATTTAACATTGTGTGGACCAAACAAAATGTGTTCCAAGCTGGATCTGGTCCGTGAGGTGCTTGTTGCAAACATGAGATAATATCCACTTTGATGATTCACAGTTGCTGAAAGCATAGAAAAGGAGGGTGTTAGAATTAATTAGATTATTGTAAGTTAGAGTTTCTTAATATACTTGGAAGGACCTCCACTTCAAACTCTGCATATGAATAATACATGATGATGGCATGTATATTATTGTACTTTAAAGATAAATGTCCTGGTACACTAAAATAACTTCTAAATCCTCCTCTTGTTCTTCACTGCAGAACAAATTTGCATGCCCCAATTACCAACATTCTGGTGTGCATTTAGCAAAAACATGATTTGACAAAATAATGTGTGCCATTCAATTAAGAATGTGACATGGCACAGTTTCCAGTCAGTAAACAGAACAATAAATGTTAAATTCTGTTAGTGATAAACATTAGCTTTCTTTCCTTGGTATTGGAATTTTAGATGTTTTCCCATTTGTAGATGTTGCTGCATTTTTAAAAGCGAAGTCTTAGAAAAATGTGTCACTTTTGGATATGTCACTTCTTTGTTCAGTGTTAGCATCGTATTTTACATTCAGAAGCAAGCACAATATGTGCTGGGAGCCTTAGATTAGATGTGTATGCGGTGGGGTTCACATTCCTCTAACCAAATGGCAGAAAAAAGATAGCAGCCCTGTCTAATTTGCTTGTTTGGCAATGTGTGGCCAATCAACATGGCCCCACAGTTGATTTGACAGCTTTCTTTCCTTCTAACTCTCTTGCCTCACTTCCTTTAAGTCCAGTTTTCATAACATATGATTAATACTGGAGCAGTATCACATAATTTACTAGCACTCTGATAGCTGAATTTACTTCCACCTAAATATACAGCTCTGATTGGTACACATGTCATTAGAAAAAAAAAACTGGAATTGATGCAGACCTAAGGGATATTTAAGTAGGAGGTCACAAACAGTATGGCATTTCCAACCATGGATCTCCATAGTAACTATTTGTAGGACTTCCTAACTCTATATTTTAAGCAAATATTCTGTTTGCTCTTACTATGTGCCTAGTATAAGTGTGAGTGATGCTATGGCGAGAAACATACAAACCAAAAACAACAAAAAATATTCTTCATGGCACATAACTGTACCCTTTCAAAACACATCATGCTAATATCAGCCACAGGACAAGCTATACCAGGTGAAACTCCTTACAAAAGAAAATTACCCCTTCAAATGTGATTCCGTGCTTCTGAGCAGCGATATCATCATCTTGCCTGTAAAATGCTTTTGTTTCTGTTGTGTGTTTGTTTAAGGATACCAGGAAGAAGTAAATGCCTAGCAAGAAAATTACCATAACTTCATTACCCAGGTGTAAACTCATCCCGTGCTCTTAATTGTCACATTTAATAACGAAGACAAAACTTTCAGAGTTGTATTCAATCCATCCACCACATTCCCAGGGTTTCATTCACCAGAACTGAATCACAAATCACACACATACACACAGAATTGTATCATGATGGAACCTGAAACATTAAGCAAAATGCAGCACTGCTCATCCTCAAACACCGTGTAATCTGAATTTAGCCACTGTTGGCTAGTTCTGCTTTTCCTCTGTTCCTCTCCTTGGGAATGTCATTGTCTTCTGATTCCTCAGTTAGGAAGAACCCTGCAGTCAGCTTTAGCCGGGGCCTTTGTTACTCCTCTTCTGCACACAGCTCTGCTGCATACATAGGAATCATAAAAACTTTCAGCATTTTTAAATCCATGCTAATTGTTCTTCTTTGCTTAACACTGCTTAGTGTGCTTTTATCAATTTTCATATCAAATTGCAACTATCTTCGAATGCAAGGACAGTTAAGTTTATATTTTTATGGCCTATAAACCTATCACCACTGTAAAAATTATATGGTCAATGAATAAATATTAACAAACTAAAAACATTTTTAAATAATTTAACTCAACTATCTCTATGAATACTTCAAGTGATTTAGAAATAAAAATTAAGACAACACATAATAAATAATTAAATAGAACAGAACTAAAGAAATTGGTTATAATCCGGAATACAAATAAGCACACCAGTGAAGGTGATTATTAAATTAGAATATTAAGTTTGTTTAGGAGCCCTTTTCTTTTTTTATTAAAAATTTCCACCTCCTCCCCTCCTCCCATTTCCCTC
>LOEQ01008750.1:0-34193 GCA_001685075.1 Bramus lutescens
ACTGGGACTGATGGAGCACATGATCAAACCAGACTCTCTGAATGTGGCTGACAATGAGGGCTGACTGAGAAGCTAAGGACAATGGCATTGAGTCTTGATTCTACTACATGTACTGGCTATGTGGGAGCCGTCTGTTTGGATGCTCACCTTACTAGACCTGGATGGAAGGGGGAGGACCTTGGACTTCCCACAGGGCAGGAAACCCTGTTCCCTCCTAGGACTGTAGAGGGAAGTTGAGTGGGAGTGGGAGGGAAATGGGAGGAGGGGAGGACATCAAGATTTTTAATAAATGAATAAATAAAAAAATATATCATTCTGAGTTCTGATTTGTTCTTTGAATTCCCACACCAAAGATTCTGGATAGAGAGTGTCTCTGCATACAATTGTTTCAACTCAGCATCCCCAATTTTAGTCCTTTTGTCTTCAGAGCTGTGAGAGCTATCATTCTTTTTAACATTTTAAAATTTATTTTACATACCAATCACAGTTTCCCTCTCTTCTCTCCCCCATCCCCCCATTTCCATCACCACCCTCATCCATTTCTCTTCTGCCTCTATTTAGAAAGGGGCATTCCTCCCATGGGTTTGAACAAAGCATGGCACATCAAGTTGAGGTAGGACCAAGCTCATCCCCCTGCTTCTGGACGAGGTAATCCAACATGGGGAACATGTTTCTAAAAGTGAGTCAAGTGCTAGGTTCAGGTCCTGATCTCACTGCTAGGAATCTTACAACATACCAAGCTATACAATGGTCACACATTTGCAGGCTCCATGTTAGTCTATAGTCCATGAGTTCCCATGTGCTCAGGTCAACTGTCTATGTGTGTTCCTCTGTCATGTCCTTAACATCTCTGACTTCTACAATCCCTCCTCCCTGAGCTCTGTCTAGTGCTTGGCTGAGGATCTCTGTATCTGCTTCCATCAGTTACTGGATAGAGGAGCAAAATCATTTTTATGATACAACTTAAATTTTTCTGGATAATTTCATGCATTGGTATAGGAAATCTTAATTATTCTCACCCTCACCCTCTCTTCCCTCCTCCTATCTTGGTCCATTCCCACCCTTATTACAAATCCCTCTCCTAAATTCATGTCTTTTGGTTTGGTTTTGTGATCCCCTGAGTTTAACAAAAGCCGTCAGTATGTCCATGGGTATGAAACATATCCTCTGGGTCCTGGTAATCTCATCAGTAGCTACATAACTGAAGAGATTGAGTTCCCATTTCTCAGAATCCACCAGTATCTAATAGTTCTGTGGGCAAGAGTAAGACCTCATGATCTCCTCCAGTCTATTATGGCACATTTGTGATTGCAGTGGTTGTCCTGTCTGGGGATCAGCATTATATTCTGCTTTTGCATTCTTTTCTGCCTCTTCTGAGATTTTTGCAGAACATGAGAGGGGATGGTATATATGTTTTATTTTGGGCTGAGCTCTTTCCTCAGCATCTTATGAAGCTGAAATTGTTCAGAGGGCAGAGGTTCCTACTGCTGCAAGACTCAAGCCTGGCAGCATGATTTTAAGTACTGGAACACACATATTGTAATACTGTACTTAGGTTTAGGGTTGAACACTTGAGCTTGGGTGACATCTCAAAGCACTCTTCCCTGAAGAACACTAACTATCCTCCAACTGCCGTTGACTGCCTATAGTTCTCCAACTAAGGGCGGGATCATGTGGTCCTTTCTCTGTCCATATTGGCATATCACCTGGTATGGTATTATGCAGGTCTTGTGTCAGCAACTCTATTGATGAGAGCTCATGTGGTAAGCATACCTGTCATGTCCAGGAGACACTATATTGTAGCAGTGCTACTTTTTCTCAGACGCCTACAATCTTTCCGTCCTTTCTTCTCCAATGTTTCCTGAGCTTTGGATATAGTCCTTTGTTATAGATGCCCCCCACACAGCTGGGTTCTCCACAGTGACTTCTTCTCTGCACTTGACTAGTTGTAGTGTTCTGCACTGTCCTCCATCTGCTACAAACAGACACTTCTTGATGAGGACTGAGAACTTCACTTTTCTATGTATGTAAGGATAAGTACTTAGAAGGCGACTGGCCATTATATTAATTTAGTAAACATGGTAGAGAGTTTATAACCTCTTTAGTCACATTACTAAGTGACAATTATTTTAACTATACCAATATCTTGGCAGATAATCATTTTGCCTTTAGGATTTAAGAATAATTATCTAGGACAAAACCTTCAATTGATTGAAAGCTGATAGATTCATCCCAACAAAGCCATTTCCTTTATTAGAAATTCTTTATGCAATTGTTCCATTAGTCCCCAAAATATGAGTTTATTCCTTTCACATTAATATTGTTTAATTTAATATGCTTCAACTTTATTAATGCTTCCATTGTAATGGCCTCTTCTTTTTGTGCTTTTATTTAGAACATATTTTAGTTGTAAGCAAAAGAAATATGTCTCAGTTGTTTCCTTTGTGATAGAAGTTTGGGACATTTATTATAATTATTAGGCATAATGTGAATATTTAGTGATTTATTACTGTTCCCATTATAAAGTCTACACTTTGCAGTCCCAAATAAAACCGTAAGGACAAGAATAACTTGAAGAATTTTACCACCTACTTTCCAAGATACGATGTATGGATTTTATTTGACCAAAGCATAATATCTGATGTCTTGAAGAAAAAAAAAGACCAGACAAAATGGCTATTTATTGAGTCTTGCTACAGTCTTTCCCACATGTTATTGTCTTTACTGATCCAACCAGTCTGACTCTTGGCATTCTAGTTAATATCACTGTTGAGATGAAACTTTGGAGTGTAAAGATTTAAATTCTTTGCCCCGAGTCTTAAAGCATTAACTCTCAGAAGTTGACTTAAGTCTACAGATATGTACAGAATGCTCATAAAACTGCTTTTCTCAAGGACACCACCAGCTTGCATTTTCCCTTCATCTGCAGCTATCTTTCTCTATCAATTTCATTTGGAAAAACTGCCCTTTCTTTCTTCTCGAAATCCTCTGTTTTCTTGAGTTTGTTATGGGAATGCCGGGATTCCTCTCAGTCTCATTTGCTCACTGTTCTCTTTCTTGCATCTCTTGACAATTAAGTGAATTCAGATTAGTCTCAAGGCCTCTCTGCCCTCTTTCATCCTTCTCTACATGACCTCATGCAATTCTTCTGTGACTATAAATGCTATCTCTCTTCCAATGCCTCTGAGCTTAACTTCTGTACTGAGTCTAGAATGTCCAACCCTGTATTTGACATATCTACTTGGACATGTAACAGACATCACAAGTTTATCACAGATAGTAACAAAATTTTGATTTATTATCTTCTAATGCGTTCCTACCTCAATAGTCACTGTGTCATGAATGTGAGCACTGTCTACTCAGCTATTCAATGTCAAAGCCTAGAATCCTTTTATTTGTTCTTTTCATCCCTAACCGCAGAGGAAGTCCTGGCCCCATCTGTTTATGCCAGTCCTCAACTTTTCATTTCCACTGTACAGTCTTAGCCCCAAACAAGATGACTGCCTGGCATAAGAACATATACAACTGCCACTCTTGAGCTTTGAGGGTCTCTACCAGTAATCAGAATAATCATGTATATCAAATCAAATTACATCATAATCCTGATTATCTGTGATCACTTTCTAGCCTATCCAAAATAGAGTAAAAATCAATAATACCTTTTAATGCCTCCTTTGACTTTATTAAAAAACCTTTCCATTACATCTCCTGATAATTACTGTGATTGCTGTGCTGTATCAGTTTCTGATGCTTAGTTTACAATACACATCACTACCTTAGAGCATCTTCTACTTCCTTTTTATCTACTTGTAGTAATTACTTCTCAGATCTTTCCTACTGTGTTCTGCCTTGCCACTGAAGTCTTAACTCAGATAACACCTTGGAGAATATTTCTTTGACTTTTGTTTTAGCTTCTTATCTCAGTCCTTTTTTATTATGTATATGTTTCATTACTAATTCCCCCCTCTCCCATTTTATGTTTCTGTAGCTGGCAAAGATATTTGAAGATGTTTATTATATTTATTGGCCTTCATGAAATATTGTCATCTTGGGTCATGAAACTTCCTTTTCTGTCTTGATGATATATAAATGTAGTCTCTTATCTGTTCACAATTGTTTTCTCAACACTGTGTGTGTGCGTGTGTGCGTGTGCGTGTGCGTGTGTGTGTGTGTGTGTGTGTGTCCAGGCCAGAGGTTGTCAGTCATCTGTCTCTTTCTGCCCTCCTTTGCATATAGGGTCTCTACTAAACTTGGCACTCATCTGTTAGTTAAACAGACTGGAACCCAAGAATGCACTTGTCTGTGATCTTACTCTGTTATGTTATATGTTCTTATAACCACATCTGACTCTTTTACATGAGTGCTAGAGGTCTGAACTCAAAACCCTGTGTTTGCATAAAAGCCATGTTACCAACTGAACCATGTCTCTGGCCATGTTTTCTGAGCATTTAGAACAGTGACTGTTTGGCACTCAACAAAACTGTGGAACAGATAAAAAAAATCAGTTAGTCCTCACACTTCATAGTACTGGTTAGAGTGTGCTATGTGTGGGTTTATGTCACAGCTTTTTTTCCATAAGATCTGATAAAAGTATATAAAAAATAAAATCTTATGAATGTCCCATTGATTTAACCTTAATTAACTATACCCCATTTTCATATTCTCTTAGGTCCTCATCATCACTCTCCTCTGGAGTCCAGAGATGCATTTAAATTTATTTCATGGCTCTCAGTCTTGTTCTTCTGAAACTCATTTCTTTAAAACAGTCATTTTCTTTTCAAGGACTCAAATTGAGTAACATTACTCCCCTTCATGGCTTCCTATCATTTTCAGAGTGACGTACAGCAGTCTTTCAGGTTCTTGAAGACTCGCTATGTCAACCTTCCTTCTCTCATTCTCATGCCCTACTCCAGAACCTGACATATTAGCTGTTGTGCACTTTTTTTCAGGACTCCCAGAACGCAGGTTGTATTTTCTAGATTAGATTGGCCTGTGGGCATGTTTGTGAAAGATTATTTTGATTACATTAATTGAGGTAGGAACTTCTGCCCACCCTGGGTAGCACCAAGGAAGGGAGGATTCTGAATTATACGAGAGTGGAGAAGACAGGTTTAACATCATCACACATTCATTAATGTATTGGCCTCTGCTCTTGACTGCAATAATGGTCATAATGTGACTATCTGCTTCATGTTCCTGCCACCTTATTTACTGCAATAATAGGCTGTGTTTTAGTTAGAGTTTCTATTGCTATATGGAGACATCATGACCATGACAACAAACATAAATGAAAATATTTAATTGGGGTGGCTTACATTTTCAGAAGTTTGGTCCGTTCTCATCATGGCAAGAAATGCTGGTATATACGCAGACATGGTGCTGGAGAGGTAGCTGAGAGTTTTACATCTTGTGCAGGCAACAGGAAGTGCTCTGAGACATTGGGTGGTATCTTGAGCATCTATGAGACTACAGAGCCTGCCTCCACAGT
This sequence comes from Bramus lutescens, assembly GCA_001685075.1. Taxonomy (NCBI): domain Eukaryota; kingdom Metazoa; phylum Chordata; class Mammalia; order Rodentia; family Cricetidae; genus Bramus; species Bramus lutescens. The sequence goes on from LOEQ01008750.1 coordinate 5,489, forward strand.
GACACACCTCCTCCAACAAGACCACATTTACTGTAACAAGGCAATCTTTCTAATAGTGCCCTTTGGAGGACATTTTCTTTCAAATCTTCAGATACTGTAACCTGTAATTGTGCACAAGAATAACCTGTTTCTCTCTTTTTAAAGTTGCGTTTGTCTGAGTTTTATAACAGTAGCAAGAAATCAAACTAAGGTAACACTCATCTGTCAGACATGAAGCCCTCACTGAATCCTGAATCTGCAGAGTCTTCATCTTAGACTTGCCAGTGTCTGTAACTGAAAGCAATAAATTTTTTGTTTCTAAGACAACTAGCATTTTTCTATGTTAACCTGAGTATACTAAGTTTACAATCAAGGTTAGTTCAGTTAATAATTATTAGGTGAATGATAAATTAAAATATTCTCAAATATACTTTCAAAATGCTTCTTACAACAATCCTTTATTTTCTTACTAACATTTCTCATTTTGGTTTTTAAGTTGTACAAAGAAAAACCTCACAATGATGCCAAATTTTTTCTTTTAATAGGGATTTCTCTTATTTTCACTGAAAAGAACACATGCATATACACCCCACTCATTCTTCTGTCTCTGTCATAAATACATTAGAACATATGTTGTGAAACATTGTCAATTATATGTTACATTCTTTTTTAACACCTTCCTGTAATTTACTTTGGCAGCAAATTTCATTTTTCTTGATTTTGTGTTATATTCATGCATTTCTTTTATGAAACATTTTTCACTACTCTGAGATTTGAAATTCTTCAGCTGAACTTTTTAGAATTAGTTGCATATGTCTCAAATTCTGTTGGGTTATATTTAGGCATGATCTCTGTGCCAGTGCGTTCAAGTGTGCTTCCCACTTTCTCTTCTATTAGGTACAGTGTGCTTGATTTTATGCTGATGTCTTTGATCTATTTGGATTTGGGTTTTGGGCATGATCATAGATATAGAACTATTTTCTATATCCAGTTATGCCAGCACAATTTGTTGAATATGCTTTCGTTATTCCATTTTATATTTTTTGCTTCTTTGTTAAAAATCAGGTATTTGTAGGTGTGTAAATTGTAGGTCTTCAATTCAGTTCCATTGGTCCTCCTGTCTGTTTTTATGCCAATACCAGGTTGTTTTCAGTATTGTAGTTCTGTAGTAGAGTTTGAAGTCAGGAAGTTCCTTTATTGTACAGGATTGTTTTAGCTATTCTGGGATTTTTGTTTTTCCATAGAAAGTTGAGTATTGTTCTTACGAGGTCTATGAAGAATTCTAATATTTCTGAAAGACACTTAAGGACACTTAGCCTTCAGGGAAATGCAAATCAAAACAACTCTGAGATTCCATCTCACGCCTATAAGAATGGCCAAGATCAAAAACACTGATGACAACTTATGCTGGAGAAGATGTGTAAAGGGAACACTATTCCATTGCTGGTGGGAGTGCCAACTGGTACAGGCACTTTGGAAATCAGTGCAGTAATTTCTCAGAAAATTAAAGAATAACCTACCTCAAGACACAGCAATACCACTTTTGGATATATACCCAAAAGATGCTCAATCATATTATAAAGACATATGCTCAACTATATTCATAGCAGCATTATTTGTCATAGACAGAACGTGGAAACAACCTAAATGCCTCTTGACCAAAGAATGGATAAATAAGATGTGGAACATTTACACAGTGTAATACTACACAGTGGAAAAAAAATGACATACTGAAATTTGAGGGCAATTGGATGGATCTAGAAAACTTCATATTGAGAGGGGTAACCAAAACCCAGAAAGACAAATATAATATGTACTCACTCATAAGTGGCTTTTAGAAATAAAGCAAAGAAAAACCAGCCCCAGCCTACAATTCACAATCACAGAGAATCTAGACAACAAAGAGGATCCTAAGAGAGACATACATGGATCTAATCTACATGGGNAGTTCCATTGGTCCTCCTGTCTGTTTTTATGCCAATACCAGGTTGTTTTCAGTATTGTAGTTCTGTAGTAGAGTTTGAAGTCAGGAAGTTCCTTTATTGTACAGGATTGTTTTAGCTATTCTGGGATTTTTGTTTTTCCATAGAAAGTTGAGTATTGTTCTTACGAGGTCTATGAAGAATTCTAATATTTCTGAAAGACACTTAAGGACACTTAGCCTTCAGGGAAATGCAAATCAAAACAACTCTGAGATTCCATCTCACGCCTATAAGAATGGCCAAGATCAAAAACACTGATGACAACTTATGCTGGAGAAGATGTGTAAAGGGAACACTATTCCATTGCTGGTGGGAGTGCCAACTGGTACAGGCACTTTGGAAATCAGTGCAGTAATTTCTCAGAAAATTAAAGAATAACCTACCTCAAGACACAGCAATACCACTTTTGGATATATACCCAAAAGATGCTCAATCATATTATAAAGACATATGCTCAACTATATTCATAGCAGCATTATTTGTCATAGACAGAACGTGGAAACAACCTAAATGCCTCTTGACCAAAGAATGGATAAATAAGATGTGGAACATTTACACAGTGTAATACTACACAGTGGAAAAAAAATGACATACTGAAATTTGAGGGCAATTGGATGGATCTAGAAAACTTCATATTGAGAGGGGTAACCAAAACCCAGAAAGACAAATATAATATGTACTCACTCATAAGTGGCTTTTAGAAATAAAGCAAAGAAAAACCAGCCCCAGCCTACAATTCACAATCACAGAGAATCTAGACAACAAAGAGGATCCTAAGAGAGACATACATGGATCTAATCTACATGGGAAATAGAAAAAGACAAGATCTCCTAAGTAAATAGAGAGCATGGGGATCATGGGAGAGGGTAGAAGGGGGGGAAGAGAGGGAAGTGGAGAAAAATATACAGCTCAATAAAAACAATTACAAAAGACATGATTATTGATATATTTGTGGTAACATTACTAAACACAAGTACAATTGTAGACTCAGGCATTAAAACATTCTATCTTCAGTCGAGGGGCACTTACATTGTAGGTCCTTGCTGATTTACACATTTTGTTTAAAGATCTATATTATTCTCATCTTTGAATGTTTACCTACGTGCTTGACTGGAATCTTAAAATGTTAAGATGTTACAATGTAAGGCTTTAGAACAAAGTTTAAACATTTGATATAAACATTAAACAGTTGTGGGTACCTATTAACTGAATTATAATGATAGTTTAATTTCATTCTTGTTGAAAAATTCAAGCAAGTTACTGGTTTTCAAAGCCTTGACTTCCTTATTTATAAAGTAGAGGCAATAGGGTTTTGGTTGTTTGTAGGATAATTGGGATGATTAAAAGATATTGAGCATCTAAAATATTGAGCATATATATGGTGGTGCTGAGGACCACATACATACTAGGTAAGACTTCAACTGAGTGACATTCCCAGCTCTTGTCTTTTTGAGATAGGATCATACTGAGTACTCAAATTGTCCTTGAGCTCACTCTGTTGTGCAGGCTAGCCCCAAACTTGTCATTCCCCTACTTTCCTCTCTCCCTTGCTGTGATTATAGCTATGAACTACCATGGCTGGCTAATTAATGTTTTTATTTTAAAATTTAAGTTCAAACAAATACATTTATCTATAAAGAGACATATTTAAATTTGTCAAATGTATTATCAAATGTCTCTGATTAAAGGAGCACTATACAGATCTTCTGGTAATTAATTACATTTTCTGATTTCTCTATTCCTTTGCACTCTTCCACATTCTGGGGTCTGGGAGCTATGTTCTCTTTCATCTTATTATAGGTATCTAAAGCTCTGAGAATTTCAAAGAATAAGATCAGAAACATTCATTCAATTATATCCAGTTCCTTTGTTCATAAAGGGGCATATAAAGTAATTCTTTTCATGCCAGGTGTACAAGTTTTATTCAAAACTACATTGAATTTGAGCTACATTCATCTCTACAGAAATGTTGACATTTGAGTAGTCTTGCTTTGTTTTATGCTTTTTCCTAAAGTCTTTTAATTAAAACTAGTACATACTTTTCTTTCTCAAAATAAATCCTACATGTAACTAGCCCAAATTTCTTTTTGTGTTTGCATTATTGAAAGTAAACATTCTTCATTATCTAAAATAGTGGAGAAGGTTTCCTGCAATAACTTTTCAATAGAACTTTGAAAGTAATACTCTACTATAAATCAGGGGGATATTTCTTGTATTTGTCTGAATGTTCCACTGCAACAATAATGATTCTTTTGGCTCATTTATAATCATATATCTTTCTAGAGTAAGAAAAATGATCCCAGAGGGAAAACTATTAATAAATAAATCAACCTTTGTGTCTGTGTAAGAAACAATATCAATTCTTTCTTTCTTTCTTTTTTTCATTATTTCAAATACTGTGTAAATGAGGAAATAGTGCCAAAGACCTATTAGTAGTAGTTATTTCCTGATTGCAGTGGAAAGCATCCTGTATGTTTAAATAAATATTGTTAACGTTGACCTCTTGCTGGGCCAAGACTGATAAGTCAATTGTTTGACCTATATGAAGTACATACAGTATACACAGAGTGGAACGCAACAGGAAAACAGGACACAATAAATCAGAAATTAGAGCACTGATTGTTGTAGCTAATTACATCAGGCTTCTGCTTAATTTCTCACTCTGTCATTCTAACCTGATTTGCTTGCCAACAGACTTTGCAAATTGCTGGTGTCACGTACATTCAGCAAATTATAATCCCTAGTTACTGTGACTGACAAATGAATGAGCAGGAGGAGATAGTTTATTATGCAAGGATGAAGCGAGACATTCACCAGATACCTGCCTGGATGCTTTGTAATTCAGTTACCTAGCTGGGCTGCCTGATGCCTTTCTCCAGGAGCAGAGATTTTGGCATCAAGACAATGTAATTAGATCTGTGGTTCGGTTTGATAAAACTGAGCATGAAGACGGGATGGTACTGGACGAGGAAGAGAGGGGACAGCATTCGCTTGCACAAAGAAAGAGATAAAGTAGGAACTAGGCTCTTTAAGTCAAAGCTGAACATAATGTGCTTAGTGTGAGCGAGATTAGTCAGCACATTACTGAGTACTAATCTTGTGTCCACATGGTGAGCTAACTCGGTATCCTCAGCTCATTATGACTTGATTATCGAAATTGAAAACTATGCCTATTAAGAAATAATGGTAAGATTGAGGGCTTTCATTAAAAATTTATTATTCCAAGATTATTCTTTTGCATGTAGGTAGTACATGTCAGTTCATTTTGCTATGATGCTAGTCTTAAATTTCTTTTTTATATAGCCTCAGATCAATTTTCATTTCTTTTGTTATTTTATAAAACTTACATGATTTCCATGATCTAAACAATTTTACTATAGGTTTGTGGAGACAGAACATGGAAATCTTTATAAAGGAAAAATTCACATATGTGTTATTCAATACAGTTTCCTATTCTGAGAACATTTTATTTTTCTTTTCTTTTTTTAATGAAAAAAACTATCTTTTTTTCATTTTGTATATTAATCCCAGTTCCCACTCCCTCCCCTCCTCTCATTCCCTCCACCTACCTCCCCACCCCACCCCCCTCAGAGAGGGTAAGGCACATTGCTTTGGGTAAGGTTCAAGGCTCTCTCTACTATATCTAGGCTGAGCAAGGTATCCATCCAAAGAGAACAGGTTCCAAAAAAGCCAGTAAAAGCAGTAGGGATAGATCCTGGAGCCACTGCCAGTGGCCTCACAGTCTGCCCCAGTCCTACAACTGTCACCACATTCAGGGGGACTAGTTTGGACCTATGCTGTTTCCTTTCCTGTCTGGCTGGAGTTGGTGGGCTCCCATTAGCTCAGGTAGACTGTTTCAGTGAGTGAACCCATCATGGTTTTGACCTCTTTGCTGATATTCTCACTCTTCCCACTCTTCAACTGGACTGTGGGAGCTCAGTCCAGTGCTCTGATACAGGTCACTGCCTCTGTTTCCATCAGTTGCTGAATGAAGACTCTATGGTAATTTTTGAAATATTCATCAATCTGACTACAGGGCAAGCCAGTTTTGGGCACCCTTTCCTCTATTTCTTAGGATCTTAGCTGGGATCATTGCTGCGGATTCCTGGAAATTTCTCTAGTGTCAGGTTTTTTGCTAGCCCCATATTGTCTCCTTTAATCAAAATATCCTTGCTCTTATCTCTGTCCTTCCCCATATCAATTATTTTTACTTTAAAATGTTTGATTTCATTAAAAAGTTCACACCTAAAGCCAACATTCAATCATAAAGTGAGACTGGTCATTCATAGTCTCTTGTAGAATATATGTAATGTACAGTCTTCAATATTAAACACATCATTTCAACTGCATTCTAAGTCTTGGCCATTATATTAGACCTGAAAATATAAGGTACTTGACACATTTAAGATTACCAAGTATATTATTTACCTCTTTGTATTGTTTCACAAATATAAATAAAATATGTTATATGCCTGCATAAAGGGGTTACAATAAAATCTACTCTTTTGTATCATCTATATTTTCTAATAAAAATAACCAGATTGTCCAATGAAAGAGTAGGTTGAAATCCAGTGACAGGTTCACACAGTCTGTTCGCTATTTCCTTTGGTTAATAAAAATACTATTAACCTGATCAACTGAAGGTAACGTCTTGGCAATTTATGAAGATAAGAACTATCTCTTGATACAAAATCAAATTTACTCCACCTTCTCATTTCCTATGGTCTCTGGCTTTTTACCGCTTCCTTGTCTTGGTGTTTTCCTTCAGGGAGGAGAAAACAGTGCAAAGAGACCCCACTAGAACTGCTTCCGCACTACAAATGTTATGACTCACTCTAGGCTCTATTTTTGGAGACCACTGTTCTACTTGGCAAAGTCAAAGGCAAAATTAAACTATATATTTAAATGTGTAGGTGCTACATAATATTCCAATGATGAAAGCTGGAACACAAGCTAATTAAGAGGTAAAAAACTGGTCCAAAATCTCAACATGAGCAGAATGGTTCTCTTGCTGTTGCTGGCCAACAAAGGCAGAAGAATTCATTTCACACCAGGTGTAAACTGCTTAAGCTTCTTCCAATCCCACATTAGCTTTCAAAAGTTCTCAATGTATTTTTCCCAGATTTTTAGGTGAATTTTAGAGATAAATATTAAGCATCCATTGTCTGTGCTTCTTGTGCTATTTTATGTCCTCTGCAGAGGCAAAATCCAAATACTAAAATAGGGAAACATACCAGTTAAGACGTTACTTCCAAGCATTAAGGAGGAATCAGAGATTCGTAAAGCAAGCACTGCAAACAACACGATATTCTCAGTAACCCTGTGTGCTATTTACAGTCAGAGCTATGAAATCTAAAGAGACCAGAATTTTCAGAGAAGAATAAGTGGAGATAATTGGAAGTGAACCTATGACAGTGATTCATGTTTGACTGTCTGGAGAGTAAGGCAAAATGTTTAAGTAAAAAAAAATGATTGATAGAAGCAGGAAAATCATGCGTCTGATGGTAAGGGCTTTTTTATCCCTGCTACTAAAGACACTGAGACAGGAAAATGGAAGGGTTAAGGCCAACCTGGAAAACTTAGCAAAATTCTCTCAAAAATTAAATTTAAATGAAAAGATAGGTCTACAGTTCCATGGAACAGTGCTTATATAGCATGCGTAAGAACCTAAGGTTCAATCCTCAACCCTTGTCCCAAGAGAAAAAGAAAAGCTTGTAAGAAAAAGTACCTCTATGGGAAGATAATAAGATAAGTTATTTATCTCCAGAGAGAAAGACAAAGGACAGAGGTCTTTCTTGTCTGAAGAGCTGTAAGTCTTCCAGATGACCCTTCCTTGCCAGCTGCAGCTCACATGTTGGCACAGCTTGTGCGGATCACATCATATAGACTTATCAAAGGACAGTGAATGTGGCGACCGTGTGAAATGTGCCCATATTACAGAAGTATACAGGGTAAGCGACAGGGGAAAGAATAGTTCATTCCTTCAGTAACAAAGGCAGCAAGAGTAGGGACAGGAGAGGACACACGCAATCAGAAAAAGTCTCAATAAAAACGGACTCCGGATAGGTAAATGCAACTTGTTCAGTCTGTATGATCTTACACGTACATTTTTAGGGCTGCACACTGGGTACTGGGTAACCAGCTGGTGTGCTCTTCTCTAGGAAGGACTGTTTTTCCCACTCAGCATTCCTTAGTTGCCTATAGTTCTCTGTGTAGGCTTGAAGCCTCGTAAGATTTCTCCCTTCTCACTTGACATGCTATTGGCATCTTCCTTGTTAAGGTCATGTTTTAGCGTCATGTGGGTGACTTCATGGACATAATTTCTGAATTTCTAATTATAATATAATTGAAAATTTTATTTTTTCTTTAAATGTTTTACATCCAATATATTTTGTCCATGCTTTCTCTCCCAATTCCTCCCAGACACTTCTCACCTCCTTACCCATTGAACTTTATGTTCTTTCTCTCTCTTTAAAAAAATACAAACCACAAAACAAAAACAAGCAAACAAAAATGGCAGAAACAAAAACAAAAACAAAAAGCCTCCCCAAAATAACCCCTAAAACAAAGCATGAGGTTCATTTTGTATTGGCTAACTACTCCTGGGCATAGCCCCATAATAAGGTTGATGTACCCAGTGACACTCCCTTGGAGAACACTGAATAGAATTTTGCCCTTGCAAATAGAAGAAGGCTTCCTAGTCCCCTTTCCTCCTCATAAGTTCTACTAAATTATGCTCTTAAATGATCACCATCTTCGTGGTCCTTTCACCTGGGGATGGATACTTTCAGTTAGTTGCTAAGTGTACAACTGAACTGCTCCCCAATCTGGACGGATTCCCTTTTCCAACCTTGTCCTCATTCCTTACCTATTGGATTTGCAGCTTCTGCCTTAAATAAAAGGCAGGGAAGAATCTAGAAGAGTAGATTCTAGAATTCTATTTTCTCCCATTTCTCTCACACCCAAACCACTACAGAGGGAGATCCTAAAGGCAAATGCTTTCTGCTTTTACTGACCTCAGCTCATCACCAGATGGATTGGAGCTAAAATCAGTGTGAGTACACTTGCACTCTGCACACATGAGCATCTATCTGTAGCAACTGAAATGTGTGACTGTAAACTGCAGGTCTCCCCCATTCCCTGTGAGGTTTGGAGGGTCTTCTGTTCATACTCAGCATAGTTTTCTTCAGCCTTCACACTGGTTGGTTGCAAGAGGACCCTGAAGACTCACAACAACACCAAGAGCAAGTCCATTACTCATTGAAATAGGGATGTTCCTCCCAATGGAACCAAGATAAAATATGGGTTGACTTTGTAAAATGAGCTAACTAGATATTTAAAGACCTCAAGGCACAATTAATACTTGAGGCAAGTCATGAAGCCACTTTCATTTCTGCCTTTGTTTAAGTTCCATTGACATCCAGTGTTTAACAGAATTCATGTAGAGATCGATGCATTAGAGGACTCTTTGGATTCCAATCCTGGTTAGGCAAGGTAACCCCAAACTAGGTAAATGTTAGTAGGAACACTTTCTCTTTGTCAAGAATTTAAAATATTGCTTCTCTATGTAATTCTTACTGTCAAATTGTTTGTAACAAGTGGGATAAATTATAATTTTACAAAAAGATTTTATTTTAATCTCAATTTCTAGAATGTTTAATTTAAAAATAAGCCATAGTCTCTTCCTTTTATTTTACTTAAAAATACAGAATTCTTGCTGTCTTGGACTGTGATGATTCCATAAATGAGAATGTAAGTAAAAGCCCCTGCTGCTGGTTAGTGTAGCTCCTAATAAACAAGTGAAGGAGCAACCTATACTGACTGCCTTTGTTGCCTTAAGAGGCACCACATAGAATTGGTTGCTTTAGGCAAGATCCCTCTCAAGAGGGGTATCACTGGCTCATTAAATAAACATTATCCTTAATAGATTTTATTATTAAAATTTTTTATAAAATTATTTTACCAAGAAAATAAGGATGCAAAAGTAAGAAAGCGCAGTGTTAGTAAAATTGAGCTCATGCCTGTCATTAAGAAACACTGGCAATAGTTGTGATCTTTGTACTTCCCTGACTTATTGCTAGAGATACTTAAAAGTGTAATAATAACTAGAAACTGTGTTTCAATTGGGGATTCTTCACCCCGTCATTCCCTCAACTTTCCTAATACCTCCTAGCTGTTTACCATTTGCATACTATTTAAATAAAAACACTGGGAGTTAGAGGGATGGCTCAGTGGTTGCGAGCAATTATTCCTCTTCCAAAGGACATAGTTGAGTTCTCAGCACCTGCATGGTGGCTCACAACCACCTTTATCATCACTTCCAGAGCATTCTGTGCTTTCTTCTGACCTCTGAGGGCTCCTGTGTGCAAGTGGTGATGTAAATCCACACAGGCTCACATATATACACATAAAACAAATAAAGCAAATAGATATATAAATAAATCTTGAAGTTAAAGCACCGGGTTGCTCTTGCACATAGACTTAAATGAAAGCACTCACTTTTGTTTGCTATCTGCTTGTTACTCCCTTACAATTTCTGTGTGGGCATCTTAACCTATCTTAGGCGGAAAGGCAACTCTGCACTCGTATGATCGCCCTCTGAACAGCATAAAACAGTAGTCTGCGGTCATCCTTGCTGTTCTAGACTCCACACTACTTATTGCCCTCATCTTTCTTACTATTGCATATCCAGCTACAAGGTCATTTTCCCAAGCTTTTCTTAATGTGACGAATGCCATGTGTTATAATGCTAGACAGTGAGTGTGATTACAACACGCACCTTGGAGATTATTTAAAAGGAGGCAAGCCATTTTTCTCCGTTTCCTTTTCATGCCAAGATCAGAGATAAATTGGTAGCAGTAGAGCAGTCACCTTGAGGCTGGGAATGAGCTAACAAGCAAAATTTCATGCTGAGAGCAACTGGAAAAAAAGCAGAAGTGGTTCAGATCCATGAAGGCATTGTGGCCTCTACACACCATTCCACAGAAAGATGAAGCACCTGGTACAACCAACCGTTCAAGACTGACAGTCTTAGAAATGGTCTTTCAGATGTGGTAGAAAATAATTACGCAGGCATCCCTCGGTGGCCTCTCTTCAGTCCCGGCCTCCAGGCTCCTGCCTGGAGTTCTAGCCTTGACTTCCCTTGATGATGGACTGTAACCTATGAGGTGAAATAAACACTTTCCTTCCCAAGTCGGTTTTGATCATAGTCTTTGCACAGCAACAGAACCTTTACTAAGAACGTTTATTAAGAAACACTTACCCTGTCCCCACCTGTTAGGCAAACATCTGCCTCACCAGCAGGAGGGCCCTACTCTCTAGGCCATTGTCCCCAGAGGCACAACCTGAGCCCCACCTCCACCCACGGGAGCCCCAGAGACTTGGGAGCAGCCTCCCCACACCACCAACCACCCCTCACGATATAGCTACCACCAGAGCATTGGCCCACCCCCACCAGGAGAGGTGAGTATCTGTGTCCCAAGCTAGAGGGCCTTACTCTAGAGGCCCTAGTCCTTGGAGGAACATCTCACACCCCACCCCTACCCAATAAAGCCCCAGAGACCTGAGGGCAGGCTCTCTACTACCCCAGTTACTCCTCATTGCATCTGTAACCACCAGAGCCTTTGTTCCACCCCCACATGGAGAAGTGAATATTGGAGGGCCCTGTTCTCTAAGCCATAGCACCCGGAAACACATCCTGTGCCCCACCCCTACCCACCAGAGCCCTAAAGATCAGGGGGCAGCATACTCAACACCCCTCAACCCCACATGGCATCTGAGACTACCAGAGCCTTGGCCCAACCTACACTTGGAGATGGGAGTATCTGGGTGCCTGGCTGGAAAGCCCTAGCCTTTAGGATAGAGACACTCACTGGAGGCACATCCTGTGCCCACAGCTCCAACCAGCGAAGCCCCAGAGGCCTGATAGTAGCATCCCCAGATCCCCAACTATCCCCCACAGCATCTGTACCCACCAGAGCCTGGGCCGTGAATGGACCTGAAGAGGTGAATGCCTGAGTTCCCTACATTTTAGGCCCTAGACCTCTGAGGCAGATCCTGCACCCTACCCCCACCGAGCTAAGCCCTAGAGACCTGGGTACAGTCTCCCCACCACTCCCACCCGTTCCCCACAGGATCTGCATTCACAGAACCCCAACGCAAAACACACTTCAACTTCAAAGTAAAGGGTTGGGAAAAAGATTTTCCAGTCAAATGGACATAAGAAGCAAAGTGGTGTAGCTATCCTAATACATAACAAAATAGACTTAAAACTAAAATTAATCAAAAGAGATTCATTACAGGAAAAATCCATCAAGATGAAGTTTCACTTCTGGATATACAAGGGCACCCACATTTGAAAAAGAAACATACTAAAGCTAAAATCACATGTAAAACCCCACACACTAATAGTGGGAGACTTCAACACCCCACTTTCATCACTGGACAGGACTGCCAGACAGAAAATTAACAGAGAAATAAAGGAACCACAGAAGTTATGATTCAAATGCATTTAACAGACATCTATAGAACATTATACACACACACACACACACACACACACACAATACCTTCTTCTCAGCATTTCATGGAACCTTCTCAAAACTTGACCACATACTCAGTAACAACACAAATCTCAAGAGATACAAATTTTGGGAAAAAATCCCTGTATCTTATTGGATCACTATGACTAAAGTTAGAATTTAGCAAGACCAATTGCAGAAAGCCCACAAATACATGGAAATTGGACAATGCTCAACTGAATCACCCATGGGTCAAGAAAGAAATAAAAAAGCAAAGACTTCCTAGAATTCAATGAAAATGAATGTACAACATACCCAAACTTATGGCACACTTTGAAAACAGTATTACAAGGAAAGTTCAAAACACTAAGTGCCTACATAAAGAAAGTGGAAAAAACTCACACTAGCAACTTAACAATACACCTGAAAATTCTAGAACAAAAAGAAGGTGACTCACCCAGGAAGAGTAGATGACAGAAAACAATCAAGTTGAGGACTGAAATCAGTAAAATAGAAACAAAGAAAGCAATACAAAGAACCAATGAGACAAAGAATTGGTTCTTTGAGAAAATCAACAAGATAGACAAACCCTTATTCAAACTAACAAAAAGACAGAGAATGAATATGCAAATTAACAAAATCAGAAATGAAAAGGGGAGATAAAAGCAGACACAGAGGAAATCCTGAGAATCATCAGATCATACTTCCAAAGCCTGTGGAAAATTTAAATGGAAAGGACAATATTCTGAATAGGTACTACATACCAAATAAATCAAGAACAGATAAACAATTTAAGCCCCAAGGAAATAGAAACAGTCATCAAAAATCTCTCAACCAAAAGAAGCCTAGGGTCAGGTGGTTTCAGTATAGAATTCTATTAGAGTTTCAAAGAAGAACTAATACTAATACTCCTCAAATTGTTCCACACAATAGAAACAGAAGGAACATTGTCAAACTGTTTTTATGAAGCTGCACTTACTCTGGTATCCAAATCACACAAAGATGCAACTAAGAGAAATAGAACTACAGAACAATCTCCCTCATGAACATTGATGCAAAAATACTCAATAAAATACTAGCAAACTGAATCCAAAAACACATCAGAAAAATCATCCACCATGACTGACCAAGTAGGCTTCATCCCAGAGATTTAGGGATGGTTCAACATATGAAAAATCCATCAATGTAATCTATTATGTAAATAAATTGAAAGAAAAAAGACACATGATCATCTCATTAGATGCTGAAAAAGCCTTTGACAAAATCCAACAGCGCTTCTTGATAAAGGTTTTGGAGAGATCAGAGATATAAGGAACATATCTAAACATAATAAAAGCAATATTCAGCAAGCCAACAACCAACATCAAACTAAATGGGAAGAAACTCATAGTGATTACAGTAAAATCAGGAATAAGACAAGGCTGTTCATTCTCTCCATATCTAGTCAATATAGTACTTGAGGCTCTAGCTAGAGCAAAAAGACAACAAAAGGAGTCCAAGTAGATACAAATTGGAAAGGAAGAAGTCGAACTTTTACTATTTTACATAAGTGACCTGAAAAATTCTACCTTAGAACTTCCACAGCTGATAAAGTAATGTGGCAGGGTACAAGATTAATTAAAAAAAATAGTAGCCCTTCTATATACAGATGGTAAATTGAATGAGAAAGAAATCAGAGGAACATCGCGCTTTACAATAGCCACAAATAATATAAAATATCTTGGGGATAACTCCTACCAAACGAATGAAAGACCTGTATGACAAGAACTTTAAATCTTTAATATATATATTGAAGAATATGTCAGAAAATGGAAAGATCTCCCATGCTCTTGAGTAGGTAAAATCATCATAGTAAAATAGTAGATTCATAGTAAAATAGTAGAGTCTCAATGGAATCCCATAAAAATCCCAGAATGATTCTTCACAGACCTTGAAAGAACAAATACTCAACTTCATATGGAAAAACATAAAACTCAGGGTAGCCAAAACAATTCTATAAAATAAAGGAACTTTCTGAGACATCACAATCCCTGACAACAAGCTCTATTATAGAGTCACAGTACTGAAAGCATCTTGGTATTAGCATAAAAACAGACAGGTGGACCAATAGAATTAAATCACAGATCCTGATATCAATCCATACAACTATGAACACCTGATATTTGAAAAAAAGTTAAAACTATACAATAGGAAAAAGAAAGCATCATCAACAAATGGTGCTGGCATAAGTGGATGTGAATATGCAGAAGAATGCAAATAGATCCATAACTATCTCCATGCATAAAACTCAAGTCCAAATGGCACAAAGACCTCATCATAAATCTAACCACACCAAACCTCATAGAAGCATAAGTGGGACATAGTTTTGAACATATGGGTAAAGGAGACCCCTTCTTGAATATAACACAAGTAGCACAGACAGTGAGATTAAAAAATAATAAATGGAACTTCCTGAAACTGAGAAGCTTCTTTAAGGCAAAGGACATAGTCAACAAGACAAAGCAGCAACCTACAGAATGGGAAAATATCTTCACTAACCCTACATCAGACAGAGAGCTAATATTCAAAATATACAAAGAACTCAAAAAACTAGATATCAAAATATCAAATAGTCCAATTAAAAAATGGGATACAGATCCAAACAGAGAATTCTCAAAAGAGGAATCTCTAATGGTTGAAAAGCACTTGAGGAAATGTTCAACATCCTTAGCCATCAGGGAAATGCAAATCAAAATGACTCTGAGATACAATCTTACACCAGTTAAAATGACTAAGCTCAAAAAAAATTATAACTTATGCTGGAGAGGATATGGAAACCCAGCAATACCACTCTTGGGTATATATACCCAAAGGATCATACCAATACCTCAAGGACATTTGCCCAACAATGTTCATAGCAGCATTATTCATAATTGCCAGAACCCGGAAACAATCTAGATGTCTCTCAACCAAAAAAATGGATAAAGAAAATGTAATACATTTACACAATAAAGTACTACTGAGTGGTAAAAAAAAATAAATGACATCTTGAAATTTGCAGGCAAATGGATGGAACTATATAAAAAAAAATCCTAAGTGAGGTAACCCAGATACAGATGGACAAGTATGGTATGCACTCACACATAAACATATTAGACATAAAAGAAAACCAGCCCACAATCCACAGCCCCAGAGAAGATAGGAAACAAGAAGAACCCTAAGAGAAACACACATAGACCCCCCCACACACACACACACCGGGATGGGGAAGTAGACAAGATCTCTTTAGTAAAGTGACAGTGTTGGGGAATGGGGGAGGACTGGGGAGTGGAGAAGGGGAGCATGGAGGAGAAAATGAAGAATCAGGAAGATTGAGTTGGGTAAAGGACAGAGAGGGAGAGCAAGGAAAGAGATACCTTGAAAAAGGGAGCCATCATGGTGTTAACGAGAACCCAGACACTAGGAAAATTCCCAGGAATTCACAAGGATGACCCCAGATAAGAATATAAGCCATAGTGGAAAGAGTACCTAAAGTACCTTCTTCTGTAATCAGATTGATGACTACTTTAATTGTCATCATAGAAGCTTCATTCAGTAACTGATAGCAGATACAGAAATCCACAGCTAAGCACTAAGGTGAACTCCTGGAGTCCAGTCATAGAAAAGGAGGAGCGAAGGGGCCAAGATGATGATGGAGACAGAAATGGCTGACCTGAGCTAGTGGGAGCTCACTGTCTCCAGACCGACGGTTCAAGAACCTTCATAATACCGAACTAGGCCCTCTGAATGTGGGTGACAGTTGCGTGGCTTGGGCAATTTGTGGGACCACTAGCAGTGGAACCAGTATTTATCCCTAGTGCATGAAGTGACTCTTTGGAGCCCATTCCCTATGGAGGGCTACCTGCCTCAGTCTAAATTCTGGGGGTGGGGGTGTCCTTGGTCCTGCCTCAAGTGATGTGACAGACTTTGTTGACTTTCCATGGGAGGTCTCACCTTGTGTAACAATTTGATATTTTTACTTCATTTTATTCCCTGCCTTTCCTTATACTTTTCTTTAGTGGGCTTACATATATGTTTTAATTGCCTTTTGTATTTGGAAAGTGCAAGTACACATTATAATATTTTAATTTCATTTAAATGAGTTTTGTTTTATTTACCAAAAAGCTTTCGAACCACAGGATTTCTAATTGCCCTGGAATTTTTTTAAATAAAGGCAAATTTCCACTGTTCTTTCTCTTTCTCTGATTTTTCTTTCTTTTCTTTCAAGGGTCCTTGGGTTATCTTCATTTAGTATAGAGTTTTGCTTTCTGTCTTTCAGTTTTGTATCTCCACCAATGAATGTTAATGTGGATAATAAAACAAATCTCCTATGTGTAAAATATCTGTCAAAGGTCACCCACAGCATGGGTATTTCTCAAATCTTTCCTCTTAGTTTTTCAGCTTTGGTTCCCTAGTTCCTCATCAGAGCACTTCAAAGACAGAAGCATACCAAATTCCATCTTTGCACACATTAGCTCATTTAAGCTCTCAGTTGCTAAAACCTGCTCCTAGGCCAGCCCCTGTCCTCATGGATTTGTCCTTTGGTCATGTTTTTAATTTACTAATATTATAGTATAAACCCTGATTTTCCTCTAAAATCATGTTTTGTAAACTATTACCCAAAGTGTTAGTAAGTGTGGCTATGGCAGAAGTGACCAAATTAGGAGGGCTTTACCTACAAAAAAAAGAACCTCTAGAAAAGAAATTGTAAGATACTAATAGTCTCTTCTGCTATATGAGGACACACAGGGATCCCTATCTATTAGAACATACCAGAAGCTGAATCTCCTGGACCTTTTGTCTTAGATTTCTTAACATCCAATCTACCAGGAAAAAATGTGCTATTTGCAATGTACCCAGTAATTGTTTTTATAGCAGCTAGAATGGACTAAGACAATTACAGATAATTTTCTTACTTTTGCTTTTTTCTTTAACCTTCTAAAATTTCATTGTATTATTTTCTATCATTGCCAGGTGTCCAGAGAGCAAGAGAGGATGCAAAAATGTAAAAATGAAGGCATCATTTTTATTAAGAAAAGGCTGGTATTTTACTTTCAGCTTATAAACCATTAAATTTGTGGTAATTTGTTAGATGCCTTATTTTACTCATGTAAATATATGCATAGTTGTATAAATATTATTTTCAGAAATTAAAACCAGATTGTATTGGTTTCCATTTTATACTTATAAGCAAATCAACTTAATTCCCTGGCTACTATTTGGACAATGTGCTATTGTCATGGTTCTAGAGAACTATAATACTGGATTCATGTCACTGATTATAGATCTTATGGAAATTTGGACATGAATATTGCTATGAGGAAAATGATATAGAAACTTCTCTAACTCAGTTCTTAAGACCAAGGATCCAGTAAGATGAGACTACTTTGGATTGGTAAAGAAGGCAAGATTGCGGAAGAACATTTATATCTATTCAATGCTGAGAACGCAAGGGAATTCCCAGCTCTCTGTGTATTTTAGTTTTCTGTGTATCAGTACATTGAGTATTATGATTTGAATTATTAAAAGCATAAAATTTCTCAATAGGATACAGCAAAATTCAACTCTGGTGCGTATCCACACTATGTATTCCATACAAAATTATTTTGAAGCTTGTAGGGCCTCCCTCATGCTCTTTACATCTTCTTCTCCAATGGGCATCCTATTAAAATTCATATTATAAATTACTCTGTTCTATAACAAGTTATCTTTTATTGAACACATCCACTTGACAAGCCTCATTATGCTCTTTAAGGTCTATTTTCTTAATCTTAGTAAGTTTCTAATATGATTATTTTTATGTAACAAATGAAGGAATAAGCAGGGGCACTGTATTCTTTCACAGAGATAAAATATAGGTTGTATCAGAAAATAATTCAAGACATTTGGGCTCTTGTCCTCATTTTCTGAAATGTTGGCCTCCCTCTACTATTGCAAATAGGGTTGCTGTATATTAAGATTTTATTTTTTTAATTTCAAAAATTAAAATATAATTGCATTATTTCTCTATCTTTTCCTCCCCCAATGATGCTATGCACTCTCCCTTGATCTCCCTCATTTTTGTTTTTGTTTACTGTTGTACATATATCAAATATGTGTGTGTGTATATAATGTTACCAGTATGTATATACTTGAGACAAATATGTATTTTGAATACATAAAATACAAGCATAAGCTTAATAGTCATTACATAGTTAACATTGAAGAGGTACCAAATTTACAGACTGTTCTCTAAGACAAATATACAAGGCAGGTGTGAGAAGAAGGAGAAGGAGGAGGAATAGAAGGGGGAGAAAAAGAAGAGGAGGGGAGAAAGAGGAGAAAGAAGAGGAGGAAGAGAAGGAGGAGGAGAAGGAGAGGGAGAAGAAGAAGGAGGAGGAGGAGGAGGAAACAAACAAACAAACAAACAAACAAAGAAATTATTTTTCCAACTGGGAATTCTAAAAAGCTAAAGTAGGAAAGCAGCAGTAATAAACAATTGGTAAATGGAGAGATTTGGGGCATGTAATGTTAATAAGGAATGGATGCAGAAGAGTTCAAGATTAAAGGAGTAAATTACAGTGTGTTCAGCAGAATGGAAGAGTCTATTTTATATGTAAGTGGAAATCTAAGGAATGTTGAGAAGAAATTCTGCCAAGCCCTTAGAGACCAACAAATTGGATGATGTTTGGAGAAAAAGGCACACCCTAAATTGTTTCAAGGAACACATAAATGCGATGTTTAAGAAATAAGTGTAGTGGTGTGTATAGTCCACTTTTGAGAGCACTAATGAGAGTCACAGGAAGGATTTTTAGAATGAAAGTGAAACTGTCTCCAAAGATGAACACAGGCAATTATGTTGGTGGTAGTATGGGAACTACCAGATATATCTATGTAATGAACTTCTAAGGGTGTGGGAAATGTGAACAAGATGACTAGAAAATGTCACGTGACCAGAAAGACTACATGGAAATTAATGTTGAAATCCACACCAATGTAAACATAAAGCAATATAAAAACAAAATACAGAGCTGAGTTGACAAATTAGATCCCTGGTATTATATTATATAATATATATGGAGGGAAAGTTCTTATGCACAGTAGGAGATTCTATAGTAAACCAAGGTGCTGAAGGACAGCTTTAGAAAGACCTAGGGGCAACTCACATGTAAATGGTAAGGGATGGCTACAGCTACCTAATGAGGATCAAAGAAAGAAGAAAAGTAATGAGCAGGAACCCATGAGACACCGTATAGTTGTATTAGGTTTTAAATTGCTGTTTTAAAATATATTTAATTAATGGTGAAATGATTTTACAAAGAATAAAAGTAAATAGATTCATTGTAGTCAATACAATAAAACTTTGGAAATTAGGAAACCTCTTTCTTTATAATTCTTCCCTCAATCCCGTCCTTGGAGCACTCATATATTAAGATGAACTACCATGCTATGGTTAATTAGTTTTACCTTTGGGAGCAGTTACCAGATGATATTAACATACCTCAGAGACCTGGGAATCAAAAGCACCCATGATACTCTTGTGTTCTACCGAAGCTCGATTCTCAGCCACATACTGATTGCCTGAGCAGCTGATTCTGTGTCTTTGCAGTACAAGGAGAATATGCCTACTTTAGAAGAGTCTGGTAAGTATTAGCAATTTCATGATGGTAAAATGCCTTAAAAATGCAATGCTAGGCTATATAAAGTAAACTAAGCAAGAATGCAAAAAAACAAAAGAGACAAGCTTGGGAATATGAGCAGAAAATTCTGGGAAAAGTCCGTGGAGGCGCCTGGCCTCTCTGCAGGGGCTTGTTTTGTATGGCAGCTAAGTTGGTAAATCATCCTTCCTAGGTAAGGGGATAAGGGACCCTGTGAATGTCTCACAGGGAAACACGAGTTAATGCACTTCAGGTGTTGGTTTTATATGCCAAGGGAGAACGTTCACAGTGTCCAGTTGCCTTCCAGCTCCCAAGGTGGTCTGCGCGGAGGAAATGCTCAGTTGTCATCTAAAGCCTGTCGGAGCACCATCTGGATGGAAGTGGGTGCAGCCATAGCCCGACTTGGTTTTAATGTCCTGCACACACTGAGAAGGCATAAATTATCCAAGGAAATGTTCATAAAGAAGGGAGGCTCATGTCTATAGGTTCTTTACCACCAAATCTCAATGCTTTCTGTTTTTTCAAACATTTTACTGTTATTTTTTCCATGTAGGAGGTATATGCACGAATCTATAGATGTGAATGTAAAGCCACATACTCTCCATTATATGATAGCAAAGTAAATTCTGAAGTTTCACCAGAAGAAATTCCAATACATGACAAGCATAAAAACCTTTATAACCATGGTTGGTAAAATTATGCATAAATACCTTCATTGCAACAGCTTAGGTCAAATGTTGCTGGTAAGTGATTTGTCACAATGCTTTTTTCTAGCGGCAGATATTAGCTGAACACATAGCAAATTTTCAGAAAGTAAATTGCATATCTGTTAAAAAAAATCAGAAAGAAACTTCAACAGCAGGCGTGAAACTGGACGTTTCATTTTCTGTAAGGTGGAATGTATATATCCGAACTAGATAATTTTAGGAGAAAAACCAGTGTACTTAGATGAGGATTATAACTATGATTTAATGAGCACAATTAATTTAGTTTACAGTAAAAATGCTTTCTGGGTATTTGAACTTAAAATTCATGGCTCCAGGAATAGGGTCCAAGAAGAATATGGCCCTAACTAAATTGTGAAATACTGTGAACGTTTATCTCTCTGTGTGTGTTTTTACAAGGAGGATTGTTAACAGTTTGGTTTTATCTTTACATATCTCCAAGTATCCAGAGACAGTAAAGTTCACAAATCTTGCTTTAGATCATTAAAATATATGCTAATGATGATCATATGAAAAGATGGGTTTGCATTAGTATTTTATGAACATATTACATTCCAACATTGAGGGCACATGCACTGCTTCCCTCTCCACTCTCATCTCATCATTCCTTCCCCTGCTCAAGGCTCTCACCACACAAACCTCCTCAGTTTATCCCCTGCAATCTCATCCCCACCTCAGGTTTTCTTACTAGGTGTTTGCTCTGCAAAATGCCTCTGTCCAAGATCTACAGTCTGATGTTTTGTGCCATTTAAATGTCAACTCAAATGCTACCTCCTTTCAGCCCTTCTGGACCACTCTTAATTCACTCTCCACAGCATCATTCTGTGATATTTTCCTCACCATAATCATTCACAGTGAACAGGCTTCCCAAAGTGCTCATTTTCTGAATGATGTAATATCAATTTAGATGTTGTTTTTTAAAAGGAATTAGTGAACGAAGCCCCCCTAAAAGTTAATGTGAAACAAGGGAAATTAATTCATCTAATGCTGGTCCAATGGTTATACTGATCTATTTGTACCCTTCTTGTAAGTATCTTGTGAAATTAAATGAGTTGCTGCATTTAAGCTACTTAGTACATTAGCATCCATTTCTTAACTCCTGTTATCATCACGATTTCCATTTTGGCAAAATTAGAAAAAAAATTAAGTAATACAAAATTCACATTCAACAAAATAAGAATAGAGATCTTCTAAGATATCTCAGATTTCAGTTAAAATTATTTAAAGATATAGTTAACACGGTTACGTTCCTGCTAATTTAAATTCCTGACCATTCAAATGAAAACCACTAAGATTTGTATGCACGTTTTAGTATTTGAGTGTTATTTTGAAATCTATTCTTGAAGAAGAATAAAATGTTTGAAACCCAATGCATCCTCTAGTCCCTTATTTTGTACAGAAAATGTTCATAAACACAACACTAGGCAGTCATTCACCTTAATATCTAAAGCTCCCCAGCACCTAATGATCTTTACATTGTGGTTATTCATAGAACTTATATTTTTCAAGTAAACATCTGTCTTCATAAAAAGAAACACTCTTAATGTTCT
Source organism: Bramus lutescens (assembly GCA_001685075.1). Classification (NCBI taxonomy): domain Eukaryota; kingdom Metazoa; phylum Chordata; class Mammalia; order Rodentia; family Cricetidae; genus Bramus; species Bramus lutescens. The sequence continues at coordinate 27,900 of LOEQ01008750.1, forward strand.
GATTTATTAGATTAATAAGAATGTGATTTTTTAAGTGTGTTCCCATAAGCCAGTTTATTTTAGAGAATTTTGCTATTATCTTATACTAGTAAACAAGAATTTTTCGTGTATTTATTTATATCTTAAAGTTACTTTAAGCTCAAATAGTTTATTTTTTATCAAATTTATCAGTTTACTATCTCATCTTTAAAAAGCATATGGCGGGAAACCGATGTTTCCAAACTATTCGCACATATCCTATTCATTTACACCTCACATATTTTCTTCTGCTTTTTACCAAAACAACAAATGCAACGAGCTTTGAAAAGGCTCATATGAATAAACTATTTTATAGTTTTATAATACTACAGAAAGAAAGAGACCCTAGAGACTGTAGAGTTCATTCAGCAATGAAGAAATCACTGTTCGGGAAGGAAGATGTACCTATCACCCAGCGAATTAATGGAAGGTGGCTTCCTTTCTTCCATTCTCTAACCTCTAATTCCTGAGTTGCAATCAGCCCCTCACCCTCACCCCACTTCAGGATCATTCCCACTGCCACGAGACTCACTTCTTAGTCAGAAAGATATAATCATAATGTCTCTTAGGCTATCCACATTTTTTTAAAGTAGTGAAAGATTGCTTAAGACAGGAGGACATGATGAAGGAAAAAAATGTTTTCAACTAAAGATAGATTCTCCAGGGTCATTCCTTTCCATCTTTATTCTCACAATAATTTTTTGTTCTATTATGTCTAGATAGATGAATGTTGATGATGTTTTTTCTTCTTTCCTTCATGAAATATTTTGTCTTCTTTACATAGAATCTCACAGTCATGAAAAGCCCAAATAAAACATCCAGTTATGGAGTATGCCCCTCCTCAAACAAGTTAATATTAAAAATTGAGTCAATTATTTGAAACAGAAGCTTTTCTCCTTAAATAGTCAGAAAATTAAAAAAAGGATACCCCTTTCTTCAAGTGTGAATTATACAATCAGTCAATTTCCTAAGGTATTTAACTTACTCAGGCATTCTCTACTGCTTGCTTCTTTCTTTTTTTTCCCCACTATGGACAGTCTCTTTCAGTAAATCTATAGAACTCAAAAAGGCTGCTAGAGAAAAACATTAAGACACACAATTGCCTTTGTGTGAATCCTACATCTTACTCTCTTAAGTAGCTATTATCATCTTTCCTACAAGGAATTGCAATCTTAGTTGGTTCACTCTAGAGCCAAGACAAGATTCCAAGCATTTCTGAAATAGCTGGTATAATTTATTGTCATTAAGGGGCAGTTAGATTTAAACCTTTGTGGACCCGATGCCACAAAACAGTTCTTCAGAGTTCAAAGGGGTAGGCCTACACATGCGAGTAAGTTATCGCTAATGGTGCCACTATAACCCTTGCTGTGCCCTGGCTATTCCTGGTGTTCCAAAAATCACAGGATACCCCTTCCAATACTGATTGTGCATATTTTATTGCATAAATCACAGGTGTCAGGGCAAAATACACTCAATGGATTGCTTCCTACTAGCAACACAAAGATTATTTTCCAAACAACAACAACAACAAAAATCATGTTTCCTCAAGAATACTAACTCCTCCTTGACAAAATCTTCAGTGCCAAATGTGGTTTCCATTTGCTCTTTTTGGATTTATATGACTATGCCAAAGTTCAGGTGTGCCAGCTCTTTGTAATAAGCCATTTGGATGAAAGCTTGGCCAGCTCAAAGGGCCCTGATGTATTTTATTGCTGCCTTTTAAGATTATTGTTCAGAAATACCAAGCCTAATTTTGAAATCAATTAGCCATTCGGCCTGATGAGGTGTTGGTCCAGCTCAGGTTCACACCCGCTGTCCACAGGTTATTGTTCACTTGCATCAAGCCCTTAGCATCGCGCTGCTCCCCAGCATCTGGTGGACACATGTTTGATGTTCTCACAGAAAGGGTTGATGGTTTAAAAGGCAGACTCTGAAGAACCCTTTGTGCATTGGTTGCTGATAGTTGGGAAAACAAATTTTTCCTTTTCCTTCTCTCTCTCTCTTTCTTTCTTTCTTCTTCAGATTTTTCTTTTTCAAGAATAACAGTTTGGTAGAGAAAGGAAGGTGGAACATTGTGGCTCTTATTTTTTTTTTCCACTACGATCGGTGTCTAGGAAACTTAAGTCTTCAAAACAAATAGTGCATTGAGCAGCCGTTATGAGAAAAGAATGAAGCTGTCTGTTGCCTACTACCATCAGGGAAGTGCTCTCCTTCCCAGGATCCTCTCCACAGCCTGGAAAAAGAGGTAATATCTTCCCCAGATCGCTGCTTCCAAGGAAAACTATCTTTCTCTCACAGTCAATCAGCACTTGGGAAGGTGCAAATTCTGCCTGGCAGGGGCCATGCTTCTGGGAACAGTGCCAGAGGCCTTAAGCGCCACCCATGCTGTTCAAAAGAAGTGGCAGATAGTAAAAAATAGAAACCTGAACGACCCTTTCTCAGGTTTCCCCCTCACTGGCTGCCTAACGTTTGTGGAGGAAAGGGAGATCTGACTTGTCTTCTCACACAACACCAACTCTTCCATGGGCTGCAGGCATGGGCTGAGGTGAAACTGAACTGTGAACGTACAGACTCCCCAGTGAGGTTCTCTTAATTGCCTTTTCAGAGAAGAGTTATTCTCTTATTCTTGTCTCACCTCTGCAACAAAACTACTTGTCAAGGCAAAATTACATCAGTTGAGGGCATGGCTTGTCCCATGAATAGTAAGGCTTCAATAGACTGACCAGTATTCAAATTTTATTTAGAATGGATGCTACTGCCAGCCCTTTCTCCCTTCAGAGAAGTTGTTAGTGACACAGGAAACCTAGAAAGGATGGGCAGTGTGCTTATTGAATTTACTCTTTTTCTTTGAGAGGAAATTAGTTTTTGTATATGCATCTAACCAACACATATTTATTGAGAGGTGTTGATCAGGCCCTAGAGGAGCAATGGAGAATGAAATAAGCCCAGATCCTCTTAACTTCATGAAGCTTAGATTCTAGAGGCAACGGCAAAAGTGAAAGAAGTTATTGGTAACCAAATTCTATCCTACAAACAAGGACAATCAGGAAATGTGATACTAGATACATGTGCAAATTGCTATATAGCTCTTAAACAATTCCATAGGACGGTGTGTTGGCTTACACTGATAATCTCAGCATTTGGGAGGTGAGGCAACAGGATCATGAATTAGAGGCCAGCCTCACCTACATAATATAACCTGTCTGAAAACAATCATTAAAATAAAAATCTAGTAATATCTGAATGCTCACAATAGGGAAAATATAAATATTCTTGGAGTATGGTCTCCTAAACATCTGCTTACTTAATTTAAACAGAAATTTTAAAAGCTCCTTACCACTTATTAAACTACATTTAATATTTATCTTTATATAATTTTCACATTTAATCTTTATCTTCAGTTTTCACTAAGCAGCCATATAGTATCTAAGTAAAAGAACATGTACTTGATCCCAGTGATTATGAGTGAGAGATGAAATATAGTACATTGAATTTGACCAAAAGGTTCACATTATTTCCAACAACACTTCCTGCTGTGTGTTGGGAGCCACACTCTTCACAAGACATAATCAAAAACTCATTGCATTACCACCAAGTGTGCCGATTAGGGGCCTCCCAAGTCGGTAGGCATGAATTCGTCCCTAAACAACACCAACTCTCTCCATGTGAACCCAAGTCTAGTGATGGAGAGGCTTAGAGGTGTCTACCTCCTTTTAGAACTAAGGTAACAGAGCATAGAAGCACGTGGAATGAAAGTTTCTACCCACAGATGAGAAAAGCAGCTTGTGAGTAGACTCTGAGACTTGGCAGCTTACCTTCCATGAAATATAGAAGAAGCAGCTGAGAAGAAAGTTCCAGCACAAGAGGTAGCAAAGCTGCTGCTGCTTTTGTTACAAAACACATTCTTTCTCTGATGGCTTTGGTCACTTCCTAGAGAGCTTTTCTCTCAGCTTTCCAAAGAAACTGAAGAAAGATAATGATTCTAAGGGGAAAAGATTCTTATGTAGATCCATGGAACATGGCATTTAAACCTTTTCCTTGAGATCTCTTCATCAAAGTAATGTACTTGGTAATTGATGTTGTAATAATAAAGCATGCCTTGCTTAATCTTTGTAAAAACAAAGATGACCAACTTGTACCAGAGCACCAGGGTGGGATTAAAGTTGTAACTACCACCATAAGTTACTGCCATTACAAATTATTGCCATTGTAAGTTTTTGCCTGAGTAACAGACCATCACAACGGATGACAAAATTAAAAGTGCTTATTCTTTTCAGCATAAAATAACCCATTTTTATTAGAGTCAGAAGATGGTTAGAAGTACAACAGAGAGGTAGGGTTCCATATGGTTTTTTTAGCTTTTTAACATCTCTAACTCCTCTGTGAGATCTAACCATGATTTTTCCAAACTTCAAGAATTTAGCTTTGATAGTTGCCTATCTAAATATAAAAAAATTACCAGAAATATCCTGAATTCAATATTTTGAACCTCTTAAATAAAGTGTGAGAAGACTCTTTATATATTTTAAATAGACCACTGATGCTAATATTCTCCCTTAAACATAAACAAGGACATTTCTACTTTTTGTTGGGAAAGCATTCAGCATTTATTTTCTTACTCTTCCTCAATTTGTTCCAAGTTCTTCTTCTACTTCAAAATAGACAATAGTTATCTATAGCTTCTTCTTAGCCTGTAATTATTTTTTTCACATTCTTATATACTAATTGTTAAGGCATCTAAAGACTTATGAGTATTGAGCCCATTTCCCACAGGCCAGATGTGGCCAACAATAACTATTACTGTAGAACAACACAAAATAGTAAACTCATTAAAACATGAATATTATTAAGATTTACTTATTTATTTTATGTATATGAATACTCACTCTGCATGTACACCTTCATGCCAGAAAAGAGCATCAGATTTCACTAGAGATGGTTGTGAGCCTCAATGTGATTGCTGGAAATTGAACTCAGGACCTCTCTAAGAACAGCCACTTAACCACTGAATCATCTCTCCAGACCCATGAAAGGTTTTTTTTTTAATAATTGTTGAAAGATTTTGTTTATTTTTAGCTATATATCTGTGGGGCTGTTGGGTTTGTGAGGGCAGTGCTCACAGAGGAGGGTATTGGAGTCCACAAAACCAAAGACAGTTAGGAACTACATAGTGTGTGTAGGCACTGGGAACCAAACTAGGATCCTTTATGTTGTTATCCTAATTGTTGAAAACTCAATGTCATTAACCACTGAACCATCTCTCCAGTAACCCCCCACCATAACCTCCTTTTTATTTTTTAATTTAGCATTTTAATAACAATTATGAGGTGATATTACTTTAAAGTAAGATTTTAATTAAATTTTTACACATGTGTATATGTAGAATGTATTATAGTCATATCCACACAAAAGTAGTTGTTAAGTAACTGTTTTGTAAATGCACAGGATGAAAGTCCAAAACAAATTCAAAAACAAAACTTTTGAGAGAAAATTTTCAATGTGTCATAAAAACATGTTATACAGTTATCATAGTTAATTAAGTATGGTATTAAATAAAGTAAAACAATAGTGCCAATCAATAGAGAATAAAAACAGTGTATATAATAATGATATCATTTAAAAACACTTAAAACATTAAATACCATAGATTTGGTAGAGAAAGAGAACAGAAATTAAAATCTTACTTTATATCAAGTAATATCACAGCTTTATGTCTTTGGGTCCAAGTATATCTGATTTTTTTGCCATTGCGAAATGACATCATCATCTACAAATTTCATGTTAGAGAACCTCATAATTGTTATTAAATCCTACACTGGTGTGGGAAATCCTGCTGTATATGTGTTGCTTTTATTGGTTAGTGAAAAAGCTGTTTTCAGCCTGGAAGAGATATATAGAGAATAAGGAGAGTCAATGAGACTCTATGGAGGTGCCAGAGGAGAAAGATGCAAGCTGGAAGATGGAACATTACTGGTAGGCCATAAACCTTGTGGTAAAGTATAAAATAATGGAAATGGGTTAATTCTAGATATAAGAGCTAGTTGGCAATACAATTAAGTGACTGTCCAAACAGTGATTTAAATAATATAATCTTTGTGTGATTATTTCGGGTCTGGGCAGTGGGGAACAAACAAGCGGCCTCTTACTACACATTGGTGCATCAACCTGAGTTGACTAAATCCACTTAAAAAACCTGAGAGAGCTTGGAAAGAAATTCTACATACACACACATACACACACACACACACACGAGAGAGAGAGAGAGAGAGAGAGAGA
>LOEQ01008750.1:44669-62313 GCA_001685075.1 Bramus lutescens
GAGAGAGAGAGAGAGAGAGAGAGAGAGAGAGATTTCATTTTTGGTACAATTGCTCACAGTTTTATATTCTTGGATTTGGAATGAAAGTGGAGTCTTATTTCATAATTTAGAATTTTAGTTTAAAACACTTCTTCAATAGTCAGAGCTATTTCTTTTAAAACAAAGTACAAGAATAAGAATAGCAAAACTATTTCATTTTATTTTTCTATGAAGTAAAAAACCATGGAAACACCTAAGACATTTTTATTGAAGTTTTTTTTATTTCTGTATTATTGGCAAAGTTGAACTTACAGAACTATCATCCTTATACCACTGATATAGTTTTGATTATATTAGGATGATATATTTACGGTTACAACCATAGGCCTAACTTTTGGTGAATGTTGGAGTCTAACCTGTACCTGTAATGTTCATCATCATCATCATTATTAGCGGGTTTGGTATATCTCCCTTTATGCAGTTTCCAGGGCTTGAACTCAGGTCTTTAGTGTTTTACAGCAAGTGAGTTACCTACTAAGCAATCTTGCCAGCTGTTTCTTTACTCTCGAAAGATTTGATTCAATTGCTTATAGTGTGTTTTCAAACTGTGTCCATTTTATATTTAGTAAAGATGGTATGAATCTTATCCTCCCTTTTTTCAGATTCTCACTCCTTGATAACTAACAGGTCATGTCTGAAGTCTTTAGAAGAATCCGTTTCTTTGATGTATAATTGCTTGGAATCCTCTCCTGCTCCCCTCCTTTAATTAGACTCTTTCCCCCATCCTTTCCTTCCTTTTCCTTTTTTCACCATCTATCTTTCTTCTTCTAGTTCTTGTTTTTATGAGTTTTGTTTGGTTTTCCTTTATGATATTGCACTTGTATGTTTTTAAATGCCATAAATATATCCTGATTACTGTTTCCTATACCACCACTCTTCCCTGTTCCTTCCCACTTCCCCTCCCAACTGAATCCAGTCCCTTTCTGTTTCTCAGAAACAAAACAGGCATCTAAGGAATAACAATAAAATGAAATAAGAAACATAAAAAAAACCAAACAAATCTGAAGAGAGAGAGGAAGGATTGTACAAGCGGGAGAGGGGGGCCAAGGTCATCACAAGGGAACACACAGAAACAACTAATCTGTGCTCATAGGAACTCACAGATTCTGGACCAACAGCTAGCGAGCCTGTGTGGGATTGACCTAGGCCCTCTGCATGTGTGTGACAGCTGTATAGCTTGATCTATTTATGGAACTCCTAGCAGTGGTATCAGGACCTGCCCCGAAAGCTCTAACTGGGTTTTGTGAACCTATTTCTCAATTCCTCATACTGAGTTAGCTTACCCAGCCTTAATACCAAAGGAAAAACTTAGTTCAACCTCAACTTGATGTGCCATGCTTTGTTGACTCCCATGCAAGGCCTACCCCTTTCTGAACAGAAACAGAGGAGTGGATGAGAAGAGGTAGTGGGGAGACAGGAAGGATGGGAGGAGAGAAGGGAGGAGAAACTTCAGCCAGGTTGTAAAATAAAAATGCAAAATGAAAAATTAATTACTTGAAAAGCCAAGTCAGAATATTACAAAACACAGAACAAAAAAAAGAGTCAAGGAGAAAGTACAAGAAACTCATATATATTCAAAGACAGAGAGGTTTGTACACTCAGGAATCCCATAAAAATTCAAACTCAGAAGCCATGATATAGATGTAAAGGACTCGTAAAGACAAAATAAATAAATACATACATAAATAAATAAATAATAATTGGAACATTTGTAAACATGCCCTGACTTAACTTTGCGAGACAAAGAACTTCCAAAGATGCTGTTGAGTTTATTTTCAGCTGCCCGTCTATTGCTGGTCTTCTGCCTCTGGACAGACAGCCTACCCTTAAGGGTAGTTTGTTTGCTCAGTGAGACTCCCTTAGAGAAAACTACATTTTCATTTGCAAGTATCTACCAGTTGGACATAGCTTCTGGATTAGTGATGGGGTACGTGTTCGTTTCTTTCAGCTCTTAGACCCCATCTGGTATAGAACTGTGCAGGCCTTATGCATGTTGTCTCAGTCTCTGTGCATTCATATGGGAATAAAACCTTTTTTAAAAAAGCATTTTTTATTTATTTTTTTATTTTAGAAGGCCTTGCTTCCTTTGTGTCATCCAGCCTCTCTGACTTTTTACTTCTTTCTGGCTCCTCTTCTACTGGGTTTTCTGAGCCCTGAAGGGAGGGGTTTGATGGAGACATCCTGTTTAGGGCTGAGTGTCCCAGGGTCTCTGCGTCTCTGCTAATTTCCTGGCTGTTGGTCTCAGTACTGGTTCCCATCTGCTGCAGGAGGAAGCTTCTCTGATGATGGCTGATCAAGGAACTGATCTATGAGTATAAAAGAAAATCATTAGGAGTTATTTTGTTCCTTTTGCAGAACAGTATTATTTGTCTTTCCCCTAAGTTTCCTGGCCTATCTTGTCTCAGGTTCTTGGTCACCCAAGCAGTAATATATAAGGGTTCCATCTCACGGAGTGGGCCTCAGATCTAATAAGATAGTGGTTGGTTATGCCCACAACCTGTGTGCCACTATTGCAACAGCATATCTTGCAGGTGGGTCACTTGTGTAGATCCAAGGATTTGTAGCTGGGTTGGTGCTTACCTTTCTTCTTCAGCAGTGCACCAATCACCTTCATATACTACTAGCCATGGAGTGAAGGCTCTAGGTAAACACTAGCTTGACATCTCCATGTTTAATGACTTATGAAGCTGTTGTCTTTAGCAGCAGGGCCATACTATGAGTTTGTGGAGAGCCACCAATAGCTTTGACAATACTCTGAGCTGCTCAGGCATTCCCATAGAACCCCTTGGCTATTTCTCTTTGTTTTTGTTTAAACTTCATGTTCCTATTAGAATGTAGGTTGCTTTATTTTTGTTTCTCATTTCTTACAGTTGTGTGCCATGTTTTGGCACTGCTTTGTTCTTAGGTCATACTTGTGAAAAATTTCATCATAAATACTTGATATGAATTGGACTTGGTGGTGTACAATTGTAAGTCTAGCAATTAGAATACTAAAGCTAGAAGGCTGAGAGCTCAAGGTCAGCTTAAACTCCATAGTGAGGCCATCTCGAAAAACTATGGAAACATAATAAATTATTGATGTTATATAAGGGTATATTTTAGCTATTCTCTCCTGTTCATAGACTTTTAAAGATTTTTGATAAAACTTCAGCAAATTGATCTCTGATAAATCATTTCTCATAAGTTGTTCTCCAGATTTCCAATGTGTGTTGCTTATTAAAAAGTATAAACTTTTAATTCTTAATGATACAATAATCACTTAGTCATGTAAAGGCGAGTTAATGGTTCATCATTTTACGTAATGAAATATTTGTTCAAAGTCAATCTTTTATCATCATCACCACCACATCATCATCATAATCATTATTCTTTAATATATTATAACCCAACTGCATTTTTCCATCCCTCCCCTTTCTGGACTCTCCCCTCCCTTCTCCCCTCTTCCTCAGCACCACCCCCTTCCATCTCCCCTCAGAAAAAAATCAGCCTCCCCCAGGGACAGTAACCAAACGCAGTCTAATATGCTACAATAAGAGCACATCATATCAAGGTTGAAATTTTCTAAGTGGGTTGGTATAATTACTACAAGAAACACTGAGCCCCTGTGCTTGTTTTGTACCCTGGGGAAGAGGAGCACCTTTCTTTGTACCACATAATATCCAAAAGTCATTCAAGATTAGAACCATATTTTTGAAAACTTAAAAAAAATCTGAATCAAAACAAACGAACAAGTAAACAAAAAACAGAACACTGGGTGCATTCAGCATTTTGAAATCTCACAACTCTGGAAGGCAATTTGGCATCATTTACTTAAATATATTTCATTTGCTAATAACTCATACCTGGAAAGTAATAGTGCAAATTCATACCAAAATCTAATAAATAAAATAAACAATATTAACAATTAAAGGGTTGTTGATGACAGCAAATGTCTGGATATTGCTCAAGTATATAACACAAGCAAGTTGTCACAATAATTATTAATTATTATGACATAATAATTACTATGACATATGAATTATTATTCATAATAATAGAACTGACAGATACTTGATATTTAAATGATAAATCTCCAAGAATATTGTATTTAAATGAAAAAGACAGTAATACCTTATTGACAGTAAAATATAGTTAGTGAAAAAATAAAGGATAGTATATATATTCAACTTTGCTTGTATATTAACATAAAAGAATATATGCAAATGTGTAAAGAAAACCCTGCACACCTATAAGGGAGGGATAGAGTTAGATGTGGGAGTTTTCTTTTAGCCTATGCTTCTGTTAGTTTTGTTTTTGAGCTATACAAGTATATGATTACAAAAATAAAATTCATATATATATATATGCCTACATATGTGTTTTTGTGAGTTGTTTTTCTTTTCTTACATTTCATCTTATTTTTGAGGCAATATAAAGTTGGACTTGAATTAACTTTATAGCTAAGGCCAACCTTGTCCTAAAATTCTTGCCTCACTCCCCTGCATGCTAGGATTATGGAAAGGACTGCTGCACCCAGCTCTTGTAAGGTTATTGTTCCCGCTGGGGGAAGTGTCCACAGTCATCCTTATACAGAACTGCTGAAACCGTCTGCAAGGGACTAGTGTGTGATTGGGTCTGCTAACATTCCTTCATGGTGGGAAAGGGACTGTCACAGGATTCAAGAGTTTCACAAGACCCTCTTTAAGCCTTTGTAAGACCTCCACAAGGCCCCTTCACTTCCTGACATTCTAATTGCCACAGCGCAAGAGGAAAATAAATGATTGGCTGTAGTGTGACGTATTGGTGGCGCGCTATCGTGCGTTTCCCATGCTCCTCAAAGTAATCCTAATAAATTACTGCTTCACCAAGTTGAAAGTAGATGGAATCGTTTCTGCATAATCTGTCACTGCCTGAGATGTCTACCTTTTCCTCTTGTAAAGCCATGCAACAGGTTAGTACACACATGTGTGTATATACGTCTTAGATGCAGCTGTAAAATCCTGCATGTCAAAGGTTCTCCTGGAATTCAGAATAAATATATGAAAATATGATGTTTTCTTTTATCATGTGACTGACAAGACCTGAATGCTGTCTGAATCTTGAGTTTTGATTTTTGTTTTCTTTTAGGATCTTCCCCTACCCAGTCGCTCCTCAAACCCCTCCTTTCTCCCATTCCTCTCCCCTCCTTTCAGAGTATTTTTTTCCCTTAGTTCTCCCTAACATGACTAATTTCAGCTTTGAGGCTAAGATAAAAATGTATGGTTATTGGGTCATCCCTCTTTTTTTGATTGATTTTTATTGAACTTCACGTTTTTCTCTGCTCCCCTCCCTGCCTCTCCCTTCCCCCTTCAACTCTCTCCCAAGGTCCCCATGCTCCCAATTTACTCAGGAGATCTNGAATTTTTCAGGCAAATGGATAGAGCTAGAAAACATAATTTTGAGTGAGGTAACCCAGATTCAGAAAGTCAGTTATCACATGTACTCATTCATAAGTGGTTTTTAAACATAAAGCAAAGAAAACCAGCCAATAAATCACAACCCCAAAGAACCTAGATACCCCTCTTTTTGGGGGGTATCTAAGACAGGTTTTCTCTGTGTAACAGCCCTGTCCATCCTGGGATGTGACTTGTAGATCATGCTGGACCCAAACTCACAGACTGCCTCTGCCTCCTGTGTGTGGGGATTAAAGGAATCTGCCACCACTACCCAATTCCTATTTTTTAAGACATAAAATCTCATCAGGACCCACGTTCTTAACTTTTTGTGTGATCCCTCAATAAAAATCTGAGTGAATACTTCCTAAGCTTTTTTCTTTTTCTTAATTACTTCATTCTTTTTTCTCTAAATTAAAAAAAATCATTATGTATTTATTTTGCATGTATTTTTTTTCTCTGCATGTATATCTGCACATCCAGAGGCCCAAGAGAGCTTTGGATTCCTTGAAATGGCAGCTGCATATGATAATGAGCTATCATGTGTGCACTGGAACTCAAACTCCAAACCTCTGGATGAGCAGTAAATTCTCTCAACCGCTGAGACATCTCTCCAGTCTCCATTTTCTCTACTTTTTCGGGAAATTCCCATGTCTTACCATCTCTTTCACCAAAATGTGATCCTGACATATAAATACAGATTAAATAAGTGAATGACTCCCAAATGTACTATATGTTGGTGGGAGGAAAAAAATTAGAGATCTAAACAAAAAAGACTGCATCCATATTATGGAATTTATAGCTGAGATATATGTTCTTTTAAACTTCATACTCCCTGCTATCCATCATCTCCTCCTCAAAAACCCCAAAGATCTCTCTCATTAAAAGGCAATAAAAATGTAGGAAAAGCTCCTAAAAATAGGTCTCCTGTCTTTCTCTTCACTGGCCTTTCCAAAGATGTATAAACTAAGAACAGTGTAAGACAAATGCTTTCTACTGAACCTTCACACACAAAATCCAACTCATTTATCAAAAGCAGGGGGATCTCTAAATAGGAATGTGTATAAACAAGGAGAGTTTTAAGCCATCTACCATGCAACTCCTTTTCTGAAATTTGAAGGGAATATGGGGACTATTTTATCTAGTAGACTGTATAATAAGGAAATTATATAAAGTACCAATGTGCTCTCAAAATCAGCATGATGGACTTCAAGCTTGGAAGCAGGGGAAGGCTCAGTGATTTAGCAGTCCCCTCTCCAACTCCACACTATCTGTCTTTGTGCACTGCAGCTTAGTCCATCAAATTTAGTAAGCTTTACACCGAAGGTTTTCTTTTTGTGCCTAAATTAAGCTTTAAATTTTTCTAGTAGCTTTCTTGTTTTTTTATGGTTATGTTGGTTTCTTTAACATTGACTTACGGCTTTATAGGTGGTCACATCAATGAAGAACTTGTTAACCATTTAATATTTTACAAAATAATGTTCTATATGATGCCATACAATCTACTGCTTTAGTCAATGCCCTCTCCCTTCCTAGATTATAAACAGAGCATCTTTATATGACTACAGACTCATCTGTTTATTTATGTTGATTTAACCTTGCTAAGAACACACTGCCACGTGCTAGCACTAATCTGCATGAACTATTTTTATTTTTGAAGATATATTGATTTTATCACTGACTTTCATCTCTGAAGTTATTTTCCACATTGTTTGATACGTACAACTAAACTTAAGTCTTAAAGCTTTAAGAGCTTATCTACTTCAGCAAATGAATGTAGTATAATTAATAAAAACTGAGAGAGAGATTGGGGTTCAACCTGAAGGTCAGAAAAGCAAAACAGCCAGTCATTAGCCCTTGCCTCAACCTCAGTCTAACATGGCTTTCCTGCCTCTAGGAATGTCAGAATAAGACTGTGCCTGAGAGCTGTCTCTTCCCGTTTTATATTCTTCTCTACTTCTGGGATTAAAGATGTGTACCACTACTGCTCGGTTTCTATGGCTACTGAGATTAAAGGTGTGTGTCACCACTGCCTGGTAGTAAGACTGATCAGTGCAGCTGTTTTACTCTCTGATCTTCAGGCAAGTTTTATTTATTAAAATACAAATGAAATATCACTACAAATGAAGGTCATTGAATCAGAGTTTCAACTCTCTAGCTGAGAATTTATAATCATCACAATTTAGAAGGATTCTTTTTCCTGGATTGCAAAGGCTTTCTTGCCTGCTCAACCCTCAGCTCTGTTTTATAGAGAATGTTCCAGTTCTTACCTCTGGATCTTCGAACAAGTGTAGGCTGGTTATTTTCTTCCACTTTGCCCTTTTCTAAAACACTGTCTTTCTTCTATCCATCTATCTCATTCTCCTTCAAAGCCTCGACCAATTTTCTCCCAAGTCTTTGAGGCCTCCCTCCCAATCCCCTCTCTGCTTTTTTTCTTACTGAGGTAATTATAATATTGCAATCGGTTGTATACTTGGAAACCATGAAATTTTTTCCACTAAAGTTTCTTTTACCAGGAAAGAATTGATGTCATATCAAACTGACAGGAAACAATGTCTCACATGTTTCTTTGAAATTATAATATGTTTTAAAATTCCGTCTTGAATTTATTCCAAATTATGCTAATTCCCAGAATGTCCATTCAGGTAACTGTTGAAAGAAAATAAAAACTACTATTGGTCAACCTAACATCTACAGGACAAATTAGAAATATTTGATAAGATACATACTTTACCACATGTTAACTTTATGTGGGATGAGTGAGACTGAATTAGAATCACTCTTGAAGAAGAAGGGTGGGCTCTCAGATTCAGTGGATCAAGAGAAGATCTCAGAAAGGGAAAGAAGAGAAGGAACAGAAGAGAGAGAAGGGGGACGTAGAAAGAGAAAGATAATGCTGCTTTCTCCCACTCTCTTTCTGGAGGAGTATTTTCCTACTAGCAACCATTTCTTCCACTGTGGAACTTTCAATTGGCCTGAGATCTGACAGTTCCCTGAAGTCACTCATCATTGGAAGCTAGAATTATGACCACGAGTCACATGGGTGATGTTGATTTTTTTTTTTTACCTGAGAACCAAGTAATTCTTCATACCTTCCCATTATAGTCTGCTGAAGAAAGGAATTAGTGCATGACCTCACAAATCAACATGGACAAAGGAGGACAAATTTTCTTTGCTGGTATGAAATAAGAAGAAACACATTTGTAATGATAGTTTGGGCTACAGTAACATACTTTCCCCATAGGTGTAAAGAGTTTTAGTATTGATGACCTCCAATTATGAGTAAGAATTAACAGATAACATCAAATAAATTATTGTTCTGTATTCCATATCAGTGATGTTGTTATTGTTTGAAATATAATGAAAATATTCAAATCTAAATTTGTAGTGTCTCAATAACTAAGTTTTGTCATTTTGCTACAGAAAACAATAAAATTGCAGGGTGGTGGTGGCACATGCATTTAATACTAGCACTTGGAAGGCAGAGGTAGGAGGATCTCTGTGAGTTTGAGGCCAGCCTGTTCTACAAGAACTAGTTTCAGGACAGGCAACCAAAGTTACACAGAGAAACCCAGTCTCGAAAAGTGAAAAATTTAAACTCAAGTTGACAGACACAAAGGAAGCCTGGAAGTGGTGGCACAAGCCTTTGATTCCAGCAATCAGGAGGCAGAGGCAGGTGGATCTCTGTGAGTTCCAGGCCAAACTGGTCTACAGAGTGAGTTCTAGGATAGCAGGGGTACACAGAGAAATCCTGTCTCCAAAATACCAAGAGAGAGANCCAAGAGAGAGACAAAGAGAGAGAGACAGAGACAGAAAGACACACAGAGAGAGAGACACACAGAGAGGCTATGTGAGGAAAGCCCCACAGTGACATGATTGCATACACTTCCTTCTGGAATGCTGGCAAGCCTTCATTCATGAAGTAGACTTGAAGTCCTTAGCTCAATCTAATCATCCTTATTCTTTTAAAGCCCACATTGTTTTGAATTACTGGGTCTTCTTTATGTTGGAATCCTTAGCCTCAGAGTTAGTCTTCCGTGACATATTATTATTTCTCTTTCTGAACCTTTGTTTTCTTTTGGTATATCTTCTAATGAGACCAGAAAGCATGATTCAAAAAGTTGCCATTGCATCTCCGAGTCTGACACATTCTGACATTCAAATATTACTGACCAAGTTAAATAATGTTGTAGTCACTGGGGGAGGGCAACATGGGTCTGAAAGCTGTTTTCCTTCCTTCTCTTTACTTTTATGTTTTGAAGTTGCATAGTGATATATCCTTATCTAAGGTGTGTTTATTCAGTGTACAAAATACTGGGCAATGTGTCATCATGGAGAATGCTTCCCTCAGGTTGAGGACATAGTCTGCTCCATTTTTTTCCTTCCAGGGCTCCTGCATGAATAACCTCTGCTTTGAGTCTTAGCCTTTGCTCTATTCTTCTTATTGGCATTTATTCCCCTACTTTTGAGATTGAATTGCTTTGTATTTTAAACTTCCATTCCATTTGTTCAAGTTCAAATTCTGTATTTTTAATACCCCTAAAATTTTTCTCTCTTTTAAACATGATCAAATATAGCTGTGTGGCTAACTCTCCTCTCTCCGTTCTCAGGGGGTCTCAAGTAGAGGGGTATTTTACAAATTTTCTTCTCTTTTTTTTCCATTTAAGTTCTTTTTCTTCTCTATTCCATTCGTTGACTTCCTTTTTATTTCTTTGGACCTTTCTCTTTTATGTTAGGGTCTTTCCTCAAATATCTGGTGATTCAGTTGAGTGCCTACTGTCTCAGATGCATTCTTCTTCTGGGTGCTTCAAACTCATCAGAGTAGACCTGGTGGGGCTTCAGTAGATTTGGGTGAAGAGTAATTGAGATCATAATGCTCTTATCTTGCACCATGTGATGTCTTTAAAACATGTCTGTCTCCTTCCTGGATGGTGAGTGTTTGGTTTTCCTTGTTCTAGAAGTGAGGCAGATTCCATTTGTCCAGTGGATTGCACATTTGTTGTGCAGAGGGGTTAGTGAAAGTGGACAGCTGTTGTGGGAATGCTGTGGACAACCAGCCTTATCCATTGCCTGGTTGCTTACTCACAGGGACTGTCTGGGTACCTGTGCCCCTAAAGGTCCAAAGCTTGTGCGTGGTGAGTTCTCTCTGACTGGGAACCTCTATTCTCTGTCCTTCTCTGCCCCACTTCTCACCCACCTCTGGTTACTGTGCAGCACCCAGACAAGACAAGCTCCACAAATGCAACCTATATGTTTAGTAGAATAAACTATGTTATCAAAATAAACAAACAAGCAAAACCCAGCATACCGGAGATTGTTTCAATTAATAGACAGGGATTAATAACTCATTTATACCTAACAGTCTTTCCATGAAGTCTGAGAAGCAGGGCAAGACTGCCGTACAGAACACCAAAGAAAGAAGAATGAGCTAAGAGACAGAAACAAAGTGTTCTGTTCAAGCTTTGTCAGGCATTTAAAGAATGCACGACACAGATCATCCTTCTTTCCCCATTGGTTGTCAAATTTAGTGAAAGCATGTCCATATTGACCATCCAAATATGTTTCCTCCTAGTAATTACATAAGCACATATGTATAAGCAGAATGGTGCTTCCTCCAACTCCTCCTTTCTTCTCCCCAGCATTTTCTCTGCCTTGAAAATCTTGCCTAGATTTTTACTAATAATGAGAGCAACTCATATTCACAGTGTACAGAAGGATTATTCCAAAGAATTTATGTGGTTCTTATATGTCTTGAGCCCTTAGAAATGCTTTATATATACTCTAAGTTTACAAGTATTAGCAAATATACTATATATAGTATAGTATAGATACTTTATATATTAATTTTTGAGACTTCACTTCAGCAATGACTACTATTACTGTTCTTATTTTATAGATGAAAATTGAGATAAAGTCAGTTTGGGCATTAGAAATATTGGCTATGAAATCAAGAAATATGACCCTAGAATCTTGATCTCAAATATGAGCACTGTACTGTGTATGCTTCTGTATAAACTCTTTCACCTTTCTGCCATCCTTCCTACAATGCAGGCCCTCCCTGCTCATTGTCCAAGGCCTGACTGCTTTATAAACCCACACATAAACATGCCTGCCACATGAATTTCCTTATTCTTTAAACACATGTGCTGTATTTCTGGATTATATAACATTTTTGTTCTCTTGGTTTTTGTTTTTTTAAAGATGTAAGTCTTTCTTCCCTATTAAGAGCAAATCTCTAGAAGAATAAAATTCCCAGAAACCCTTATCAAAACAATAAGCCCTCTTACTGTTAGTAAGCACACTTATCAAAATAGTAAGTTTGCCTTGTAAAAACCTGCTGACTGGAGTCTGACTTGAGCATGTAGTAGATTAAGACCATGATTCAGTATATGGAACATTCCAGACTTCTAAGATCTACTTGAAAAAGGGCCCTAGTATTACAGCCCCTGCCATAGTTTATCTGTCATTAGCACAGTAGTGGATCCTGTACACTGTGTTTGAAATAAAACACAGTGGACCTGGATGGCAGGGTTTCACTTTGGATTCCATCTTTCTTGGGCAAACACAAGCTAAATCTTCCTTGTTCCAAATATTCAGACAATGGATGGTGGGATAGTGACAGCTGTTTACACCTGTGTAGCATTTTAATAGGTTTCTTTCTAGACCAATGTTCTATATATTATAAGCATGATTTTTTTCATACAAGTAAACATATATTGCAAGCAAACATAAAATTCTATTTTTTAAAATATATCTGAAAATTTTTACAAAGAACCTTTTGTTTTCTCAGTGTGTGTGTGTGTGTGTGTGTGTGTCGGTATGTGTGTGGATTTCATATATATATGGTTTATATGAAATATATATATATATAGTTTTTGAGGATACATGAATATGCTGTATCTACATTATTTCAACTGCCTTTTCTCTCCCTTCTATGTTTTCCCCACTCTCTTCAGATGCTGACCTCTTCTTAAATTGTGAACATTTTATAGATACAAAGCTGAGTCTGATTAGCCAATTAGGTCTGGCCAACATATGTGTATTTAAGGCTGACCACTTAATATCGAATAGCCTATTAGGACGTCTACCCTGGAGAAATCTAATTCACCCTCAGAAGCTACTGAGACCTTGGAGCTCTTCACCTAGGAGCAGGGTCTTGTGAAGTTTTTCCCTTCCATGGAGACAATCACCTTTTCAGCGGGAACATTTACTAACAATTAATTTTGGATATATCAGTGTTCTAAAATCTGACATTTCCACCACAGCAAACATGTTTGTACCTTGCATGTCTTCACAAGTAGGGGTTGTGAGTTAAGATACCTTTGGGTAGTTTATAGAAAACATTTTTATGAAAAAGATGACTTTTTGCAAATCAAAAAGAATAGTCACTAGAAAAGATTATGTATAATTCTATCTTTTAAAAACTCATATATGTACATGGTTCTATCTTTTAAAAATTCATATATGTATATGTGTGTATGTTTTTCTTTCTGTCTGTTTGCATATATAGAAAGTTACCTAATCTGAGAACAGCTCACAAGAATTTTCATATAACTATGATACAGTTTATAAGCTCTTGCTGAACACAAGCATTCTGAGACATCTGAAAGAGTCATTTTGGTTTCTCTGGTAAATATTTTGTGATTTACAGTTTCCCATTTATGGCAGGATTTGGGTTAAGAAATTATATGACAGCGGTGTGATTACATCAGTGAAGATTTAGATAATGTTCTTCCAGTAGGATAAGTCAGTCTGATTGTACTGAAGGGATGTCTTGCTTCTTAGGCCTACTGAAATCTGTACACAATAAATCTTATGTTTTAAGTGTATTACAAAGCATAAATATTTTCTCCTATATGATCTCATTTTGATTTAGGCCCAGATGCACAAAAATTTCTTTTATTAAACATGTGAGTGTATGCACACACATATGCATGCATACACACACACAACATTTTTTATGTCAACTTCAGATAAACTAAAATATACTCATATATCAATGAACACTCTCATTTAACAAACAGGAGTGTTTTATTTCTGTTTGGTTTGTTTTTTCCTTTGACATTGGAGGTTTGAGGACTCATAATTAATAATTTCATTTAGTATACTAGTCAATCTTTAAGTTTTTGTGAATTGTTTTCTGGATAATAAGTAGTACAACTTTAGACACAAATGTCTTTTCTATGGTATGAAACAAGCAGTCCCCCTTCTCTTGTTGAGAACAACACTCCCCAACCTAAATGCTGAGTCAATATTTGGGTGTGAAGATGACAAGGGAACAAACAAAGCTGAGTCTCTACCTGTCTATAACTACATCAGGAAACCTGTGCTTACAAATGATGCAGTCTAGGGATGAGGATCATTTTCACATCTGCCACTCCAGTTATCAATAGTAATAATTGATGGATGTTTTTAAATTTTTGGTTTTGCTTAATTAAGGAGGACAACAAAACCAAGTTCAAATATCAAAACTCTAACATCAACTGCAAAAGGGCATAAATAAAAATCATCAAAAGAATTCTAGCATCAAACATTTGAAGTATAAGCAATTGGTAATAAAAATAAAAATTAAAGAAAAGATTTCCTGGCTTGAATAACAGCACATACAAACTAAGACTTTAAGGCTGCTCATAATTCCTAGCGAACTGTTTTAAAAGAGACAGGAAGTGCAAACAGTTTAGAATTCCACGTCTGTCATCCTGGTAAGGGAGACCTGGAATTTCAGGCATTAATTAATGAAATGTCTTTTAGTCTTCTTGTTAATACTGGTCTGCAAAGCAAGATTTTACCAACTCCGTTTCTTTATAGCTTCCTGATAGGCCTTAACATAAATGTTCAGTGAAGTGTAAATGGAGGAAGGCACACCCATTTCAATTACAAGCTTATTTGGGGGAAGTTTTGACTCTGATTGTACTTTATCTTCATTTGTTTATACAGCATACAAATCTTTACAGAGGTGTTATTTTCCTGCCAAGATGTTTGCATCGTGAACTTTAGAGAAGATTCACACCAAAGAGAAGAAAATAGTAGGCAGTTGAATGTTGAAGTCTGTTTTCCTCTTGTCTGATAACCCCCCATTTTATCATTATTTAAGAGAAGCAAAGACCATTAGAGAAAGCTAATTGCCTTCATAGTCTTCAGATTATACTGATGCTACTGATAGGAGAATTAAGGTAAATTGCATTCTCAAAATGATTCTGGGAACATACCACTTCCAGTAATGTTTTTATCAAGCAGAACTAAAAGCAGAGAGGGCAAGGATGCACTTAAAGGCAATTATCCATCAACGTTGGAAAACGTAGTTAGAAGATTAAGAGAGTCGAGTATATGCAATATATCTTGATTGCAACAAAGCAGTTGATGTAGCATTATTCAATTTGCTAGCTGAATTCATTTAAATTGGCTTAGGCAGAAGTATAGTCAAATGAACTACCAGCTATCAAAAGAGTCATAAATAATAGATAACAATAAACACATTTGTTTTACATGTTCCTAATTTAGTTACCCCTCCAATCTCTTCAGAACAGAATATGACAGTTAATATAATAGATGATACCCACAAGTTATCTTAGGATCTTTTAGGAATCCCATCTGTTCTACAAACTTGCAAGGGCCCATTACGTTATCACCAACAACTCCCATTATTTAGAGCTTATTTTATTTATCTATAGTGAATTTTTAGCTCCCCTTTACATTTATGTTTGTGTGTCTGGAGTTTTTCTTAATGGAAAATATCATGAGTAGCAGTACAAGGCTGTGGAAATAGCCTTTGCCTCCATACGTACACGTTACTTAGTGGCCCTTCCTTGCTGGTTGGTGGAGGTGCATGGTTCAAGGAGTAGTTTCCTTTCCTGCATCCAATATTCACCTAAATAAAGGAGTAACTTACACTAAATGTGGACTGACCACTTGAAGATATAATAACCAAGCCAAGAGTTTCCATATAGTCCTTGAAAACCAAAACCTGTAACACAGACACACTTGAAGACAACATGACCTTATTCAAAGAAAGGAGACTTTGTAAGACACACAAAGACTTTCCCAGCTCTGGAACATAGTCATCACTAACATACCTGCTTTGCAAGCATAAGGGACTAGTTCAGGTGCCCAGCATCCACACATAACTGGGTGTGGTCATATGTATCTTAAGCATTGGAGAAGTATAAACAGGTGGTTCCTCAGAGCTAATTGGCCATCTAGTCTTGCCAGTTAGTGAACACAAGGCCTGGTGAGAGACCTTGTCTCAAGAGATAAAGTGAGTAGCTATGGAGAAAAGCATCCAGTGTTAGCATATGGCCTTTCATACACACACACACACACACACACACACACACACACACACACACTATACACAAAAACTTAGGAAACATTTAGTATCTATCTGAGACAGTATCTTCCTATGAAGCTCACACTGGTTTATTCCCTCACCTCAGTTTCCCAAATATTGGGATTATAAATTTTACCACCCTGTCTAATGCTTTTTTTTAGTGTTTAAGTGAGTAGTCCTTCTGTTACTTTCTAGGACAATGTTTCTCAGCATGGTGATTGGCTCTGGGGATACTCAGTGAAGGTCTAGAAGAGAGGGCAGATTATAGTGAACTTTACTGTATCTTTGAGTCATCTTCTGGGGCCTGGTGAAGTTAAAAAATACTGAGCCAATATTCATATAATTATAAGAAATAAAATACGTATGTAGCATAAGCTACACACATGAAATAGGAAAAGATTTTGATGTTAAAAATACAGAAAATCATGTGTGTGGCACAGCTGGGTAAATAGGGCATTTGCCAAGCCTACTGACCTGATTTTTTATTTTCTATACCCTCATGGTGGAAGCAGATAACAGACTCCCATAAGTTGTCTGAACCTCAGTGCTGTGGCATGTGTACCTCCCTCCACACATAATACGTAAAATTTTAAAACAAAATTTAAAAAAAAAACTTGTAAAGGAGACACAGCAAAGTTTAACCAAGTTTAGCATCTGATAACGGGGTGAGGACATGGGAAGAAGGCAAGCTTTGGGGAAAATGATAAGAATCTCTACATACTGAGAGAATGGGCATTTGTGATCCTGGGAAACAGCTATGGGTCCTGTTGCCTAAGTCTTCTCACCAGTGGTTAAGCAGGTACTGATGTAGTCACTATTATACACCCCATCTCTTTTCTGTGCTTGTCTCATACCATTGACTGCCCTGGGAAAGTAAGACAGTGTCATAATTCTATAATTTCTGAAGCTGAAAGAGCCACATGAGAGGATGTGTAAATGTCCCCATGTCCCCATTTCCTAGTTATTTAAAATGGAACATGATCTAAGATAGAGACTAGGAAGGAAGAAACTACATGACTCTGATCTTCTTGGCCAGGAAGAAGGGTTTTTTTTTTTTTGAATCATGACAGAAAGCTTTAGAGACAGAAATGGCTGTAATTGCATTTAAATGTAGCCAAGAAAGAGTGAGTGCAGCACAGAGGAAAAAATTTGATTTTCTCACTATTGATATGGTTGTAGACAAATTATTTAACCATTATGAATATCTTTCCTCATCTGCACAGTGCAGAATATAAGTCACATTTCTCAGAATTGTCATGAATATAAAGTAAAATAACATATAAAATGCTTGATTTAATAACTACTTCTAATAAACATTCCTGAAATGGTAACTATTCTTTTTATTAAATCTTATTTCTTTGGAGTCAAAGCAAACAATGAGGACTGGGCAAGTTACATTGTTATTTTTCTATTATAAAAGAATACCAGATGACATAAATGCATACTTTTAATTGTTACTCAGTCATAAGAGGAACTTATTGTGTTGATCTGTTTTAAAGACCACAATAATATTGAGCAGCATTGAAACAGCAGTTTTTCAAACATAGTTAAAAGTCATCTTCAAAAACATGTTTTAAATATCAATGCAATCAAGATATAAAATAAAAGCAAATGTCTAATAATATTGCATTTTACACAAGGAAAGTCCAGAATATGCTAAAGAAAGAAAGTTAGTATTTTTATTCGAGTATGCCTTTGAATATTGATTTACTTAATTATCTATGTTTACACGTGTCTTGCTTTAAAAGTTATTTCTTTTTGAGTATAAACATAAGGTATACTTATTTTCAAATATAAAGATGAATGAGTATAACAATAAAAGTAATTCTACTGGTCACAGGCTCTGTGTGTGTGTGTGTGTGTGTGT
>LOEQ01008751.1:13711-27659 GCA_001685075.1 Bramus lutescens
TCTCTCTCTCTCTCTCTCTCTCTCTCTCTCTCTCTTCTATTCCCAATTTCACTCTCAGACCCCTAAAGGTCATTTTGGTTCCTCTGTCATATCATCACCTGAGTCCGCCTCTAAAATTACACTCATATTTTACTTCAGTCCCACGTCATGCTGTCTGTTACTAGAAACCTAGTCTTCTGGGCTTCAGAAAAGATTTGACCCAGCAAGCCTTCATCTCTCATGCATCAGGTGACTGGCTAATCTGATCTTTCTCCAGCATTATGTGGTTTGGTCTGTACCTGCTCCTAACCTTTGCTCCCACCCCCGTTAAGTCTCAGGTAGCTCATTACCTCTATCACTTCATTTCCTAACTGAGCCTACATTTAGTCTTATGGAATTTACCTTGTGTGAGACCCCTTTTGTTTATTGCCTCTTCTAAAGAAGTACAGTCCATATATTATGCTATCTAAATGCAATACCTTATTAAGGGACTAGAGAAAGCTGTTCTCTTCTCTCTGTCAGGATTGTCTTATATCAACAGAATAACCCACCTTTACTGTCCAGTATAATTTAAAAAATTTGTATTTCCTCCTTTTTCATCATCAGAGATGATATTCAGTATGTTATTGATATTGATGGGAACTACAAACATATTGTTATACCATTTATCTCCTTGTTAGTTTAGTAGTCTAACTAATTAATTTTAAATATAGTGACTATTATTTTAAGGGACTGTTTCCTCTATATAATTGGAAATGCAAACGTTTAAAATATTCTGCTTTGTGTATTCAATCTAACCACTGTTATACCTGTTAGGGTAATATTTTTAATTATTCTGAGAAAAAGAAAAACAATCCCCAAAAGGCTAACAGTTTGAAACTGAACAGGACACCCCCTACAAAAGGAGAGGGTCATAGGTCATCCTCAAACAGACAAAAGACAATGGAGACGATTGTGCCTAAAGATGATAATTTTTTTTTCATGAGACAGTGTGTTGACAGTTTCCTTTCTCTGGGGTCATTGTCGTCTGTTAAATGATCTGTGACGGCAAATTGATCTCAAGATTTTCATGCACAAGATACAAGGCAGCCTTTCATTTTGTTGCCCTCTCTGCAAAACGCTGAAAGATTTCGGGGGGCAAATTCGTTTTACCTTAGCATATTGTTCCACCGTGTGACATTTGGCAGGCTGTGCTGGAAGCAATAAGAGCAATGGTTAATTTATCTTCGCCCCATTTCAGACGTCTACTTATTTATGATTGGAAAAGTAATAACACATTTGAAAAATGTTAGTCTTAAAATTAGGTGTCGTAAACTGCTAAATAAATGGATGCACTGATCCATTTAAATATTGCCCCATTAATTTCATAATTGAGTCAAATACTTACCTTAAGGAACTTATAGTTGACCCCTAAAAATTAATACTAATATTTTTTGACTGAAAATGTTTCTTCTTCCAAAGAATTGAAAAATTAAATTAAAGATCAGATATAAGGGATATTACACCTGATGTTTAAGCATCTACTTGTTAACTGGTAACTTCACATGGCTAAATGTTATCTTGAAGTAATGTCTTATTTACAGAGCTATAAGCTGCTGTGCTCAACAAGTTCATAGTAAAAATGCATGCAGATGCAGCAACTTAGGAAGTGGTCTCCAGTTGCCACTTACTGCTTTACTAGAATCTTCTCTGTCCTGTAAGGGCATAAGGACACTAATAGATAGAGAAATGTTCAGCTGGGGGATGAGGAAAGAGAGGGGCTTCCATGTGGCTAGATTCCGTGCAAAAGTTAATCTCCATTCTGATGCCTTTATTCTCCCTATGAAGAGGAAATAAAAACAATCATACTAAATGGCATTGGTACGACATTTAAGAAAACTTTACTGTAGAATGAAGAAATTTACAAATATAAAGCTTCCCTTAAAGGTCCTTTGAGATACTGGCATTAGTCTTTTTGCCGTACAGATAAATATGCACATAAGTGGGCATTTCTATTTATTACTGAAAAATTAGACAGTTTATCTTTTCTGTGATTTTACTTGTCAGTGGCGAATGTGTTTTATTCATCTATTCAATGGGTAATTCTTAGAGAGGTATGTCCAAAGCCCAACTTGATGGCACACGCCTGTAATCCCAGCACACAGGAGACTGGAGCAGGAAGATTGTGTGTTTCAGGCCAGTCTGGGGTACACAGAGGGCAAGACTTGCCAGGGACACACATGCCTGGTCTCAAAAGAATGAAGAAAGAAAAAAAAAAGAAAGGAAGGAAGGAAGGAAGGAAGGAACGTTCCTTCCTTCCTTCCTTCCTTCCTTGGAAGGAAGGAAGGGGAAAGGGCGGGGCAGGGCAGAGCAGGGCAGGGCAGGGCATCATAATTTTCAAATCAGTCTCGTCTGGTATGATTGTTACCTGAATGGTGTGCTCTGATCATTTTAAAAACAACTTTACAAATTATATATGGTCTGACTTTTGTTTATATTTTCAAAGTAATTAAGGCAATCTCATTTAATGATTACTACAAGACATGGTCTGCAATAGTCACAAACAGCAGAACACTCCAGAAATCCATGTAAGCAGATCTAACCTTCTTCTGTGTCCTTCTAATATCCGTTAACCTGTTGATCGTTCTGATTGTCTTACCTTTAAAGACTAGTTGACACATATCGGCTATGCAAGAGCAATAAGCTGTTTGCTGGCTCTCTGTCCTATACTAGTCACTCAACAACTGTTAATTTAGTGCCTCATTTGTGTAGAGCCCTGGCCTGAGTCTGCTTAAAAACCAAAATAAGAGTATACAATTGATGGAGTTCTTAATCTTTTGAGGTTTACTTAACTGCCTTCCCCCAAGAATGGAGAGTTCACAGCAGGGTGCACCTTCCCCTTTGAAAGACAGTTATCGCCTAAGTCAGCACAGCATGGGGAGCAAAAGCAGGCAGAAGATGGGAGAGCCCAGGGAGGGCAGTTCAGTTCCCTCCCTGTAAGGAAGCATTGTCTGGGGACCACAAAGACAGAATGTGAGAGTAGGACAACTGGTTCCATTTAACTGGACTTTTAGAGTATATGTCTTTATTTTCCTCCAAGTAGGCTATCCAGGCCCCACACACTTCAGTGAAAATGTGGCTTTGCCAGGGCCATCCTGTCAAAGTGGCATGGGCCTCCTGAAGTTAGAAAGGACTGCGGAGCCCAGATTCTGCAATGACGTTCTGAAGTGCTTTTCTCTACTAGCTGTAGCTGCCTGTGTTCTCACTCATGTGCATGCTGCCCTGCATCCACAAGTTTTATTCTTTTTTCCTTGGTTCTGCCTCTTTTCCCGGTGATGACCTTTTCCCTACCCTTCTCTCCATCGCCCTGAAAGGCCTCTCTGGCTGCCATCTTTTTCATTAGTCACTGATGCCCAAACCACACCTCTAGCCAGACCCTCTTCTGCACCTACGCGCACATGTGCAGCCAGGCCCTGAGCCCCCTCACCTACACATGGTACAGGCATGCCATTCAGATATCCTGAGCCTGGTTCTCCCTGGAGCTCCTTCCTTGTCTGTCTCAGGTACTGGGAGCTCATTATTTTTTCATTTTCTTCTGCCTAATTATCCTTAGAACAACCTTATGCCTTTAATTTTTTTTGTATTCTTGATTTATGTCTTGTAACATTATAATGCTTCTACTCATCTCTGCCCTCATGGTCACTGCTTTAATTTTGAGTCTCATTGGGGACCATCTCATTGCACTTGTTTCCTAACTATAGCAAAAAATAAATAAATAAATAATAAATAAATAAATAAACAAACAAACAAACAAACAAACAAACAAGAAAAGAAAAGTTGTATTTATTTTTCAGACATAAGATAAGGCAAAGGTACTATTAAGCTTAACAAATATAAAACCAAGTAAGCTAGATAATGTTTATGAAATCACATGCTCTCTCAGGAAGTTGGTTAGTGATTACTTTGTGATTATACATTATCATTCTCACTCACGTGAGTGGTTGACAAAAACATTCGAAGGGTATTATGATACACAGATTTTAGCATCACTGTTAGTTCAAAGAATTTTATTGCTGATATCAGAGTTCATGGGCATTTCATTTCAAAGTTTGGTGGCCAGATGCACCTTAGGTAGCCGGTTCGTTTCAAGTGCCGTGAATGGAGTATAGAGGGACACAAATGAATTTGGAGACAATAAATATTTATTGTTAACATATGCTGTTGAAAGATACTAACTCCAGGGACCAGGGGCTAAGAAGCAAATTCCTCCAAAACCCAACCACCCAAAAAAAGGTTTCTGGTTTGGTTTTTTTTTTGTTGTTTTGTTTTTTTCAGGATGGTAATATGTAAATGTAGGGGGGCTCAGAAACTTAACTCCTAGGCAAAAGATACAATAATGTGCCAAAATTTGAGAAAGTTTGGTAACAATTGCCTCTTAATAAAAAGCGTTTTTAAAATGGAAGAAAATCATGGTGATTTCCTGATAGTGAGCGGTTCCTCCCTCAAAGGTGTTTGAGTCCAGCTTGTTGGGTTTTGTTGTTTCTACCTCAGTCTGTCACTAACCCAGTCTGTAACTCACCGTTTGCGAAAGCAAGGGCCTGGGCCTAGTTCTCTGTAGCCCAGAAGTATTCTTAGGACTTTGAGTCTAACACTGGATGGCAGATTTCACAATCCCACTGCCCCTCCTTCCCCTGGAATCGCTCTCAAAATGTTCCAAGAGCCTGCCTTCAAAAATAGCCAGCACCTAATTTTCAAAAGCAAATGCAAACCTGACAGATGCTGCCGGCCTTGTTGCCTTTTGATAGTTCAGCTGGATGGGAGCCAACACTGGTTTTTTTAATGGCCTAATTTCTTTGCAATAATGAAGATAAAGCTTTCGGTTGTAGACTGCTCCTCCAATGACTCAGAAGTGCAAAGGAAACCTTCTAACTTCAGTTACACGTCTATATTCTTGTCACTGCTGAGGCTATGAATGGCCCATGCATATTTTAAGAGATTTGTATTTTATGAACAGGAGGTAGTTGTATTTTGATTTGGCTATTAACACTTTTTCAAATTTTTGAGTCACAAAGCTATGTCTAGATTTTAATGCCATAACCGTCAGGAGTGTATTCTTTCATTATACAGTCTATAGAGTGTGTCTGCATCTGCTATGCTTCTAAACACGCTCGTTCATCATCCCTTTATTTACTCAACCACTATTTATTTACAGAACACCTTAATATATGTAACAAATAGTCATACATCTATCTGCCCGAGGGACTAGACATGATTCTGACCCTTTGTTCTTCAGATGAGAAAACGAGACTAGGAGAAACCAGGTAATTTAGCTAGGGTCATCCACATGCGAGAAAATATCACATATTCGTCAGTCTGTTGCTGTCCTTGGCCCAGCTGCCTTGTTTGTAAAAATGAGAGCAGTCACAACACAATGATGTCATAGGGTGGAAGAGCTTAGAGCGTGTGCCTAGAGAGCAGCAGTCAGCACGGGTGCCCATCATCAGTTAGTAGCACTGTGGTCCAAAGACTTGGATTAGACCTCTGGCTCTGCATTTCCTTCCTATGATAAATTCTGCCTTTACAGCATGACAATGTGTTATCCCAGCAGTGTGAGATTTACATTCAAATGCTGAAGGATAAGCAGCGTTTCTGAAATGCACGTCATTTCCATTCACAGTCATAGGAAATCATACAGAGAAATGTACCAGCGACCCCGCTGTTCTCTGCCCATCACTATAAAATGTCAAATCAGGGGTTTGGCAGAGAGAAAAGCCATGCATATGGTTGTAGGAACCGCTCTTTAACAACAGAATATGATCCCCATACGGAAATGCTTACGTTCCAAGAAAAGAATTCCTGAGAGCGCCATGCTGTGCGGCGCTGAGTGGAGGCTCCCTGGTGCTTGTTTGCTGTCAGCAGGCAAACTAAACAGCCTCCGGCATCAGGGGGGTGCTTGCTTTCACCCCAGGAGACTCTCAGTCTTTGAGGCTTCCTTAGGCCCTTCCTTCCTTGCGAGAAGCAGCGTGCCTGCTTCCAGAGCCCGGCCCGCACAGCCTCAGCTGCTCATTAGAGCCACCTGCGGAGCCTGTAAAAATTCCAACGTAAAGAGCACACCCAGACCAGTTCCACCGGGGCTGGCAGGAGGACTGGGTAGTGGGAGTTTTGAAAGCTCCCTGGGCGACCATAACACACAGCCACAGGTGGGGACAGCATGACGTCAGAAGTCAGCAACTCCTTAGCCCGATGCTAGTTTTGCAACATGTGGGTAAGAAAATTCAAACGAGTGGCCTGCCTAGTTGAACGTCATCTTTCATTCCTGTTAACGAGTAAAGAATATTCGCCCAGCTTTTAGGTGCTCTGGGGTTGTGTGAGACAATATGTCTGTAAAGGAAACACACTAATGCAAGCCGGTGCCATGTTTTCTGTATGTGAGAGTGAGAGTTCCTCCAAAGAAGATGAGCAACTTCGAAGTCACCTTCTGCTTATGCAGGAAAAGCAGCACATCATTGTCAGTGGCAGAAGAACGACTGGGCACACAACAACCTGAATTCTCCTAGGATTTTAGAGACCTCAACTCAGACCAAGCCAGGATTCCTGGCTTCAGTGCCAAAGATGAGGCAAAGTTGGGAAAAAAAAAAGTTAAAAATATTTTGGTATAGATTTAAGCATGAAAGTCAAGAGACAGGCACTCAGAAGGAAAGATACATCCAAGGGGATTATATGTTTCTCTAGAGAATAGGGCAAATAAGGCCTGGGCTTCTCACAGGAGGGTGCTAATTAATTGTCTCACTATTATCCATAGGGACCTTTTTGGTGAATCTCAAGTTATCTTTCCAAGGGTCGCTCTGAGATTCCTGCCCTCTTTTGTTCTCATTTGGAGATTATAGAGTGGTTCTGGAGGTGCCTTGGATGAAATTATAATCTGATAAGGGGAAACCAGAAGCCTCTAGGGTTGCCCAAGGACTTTGGTACACATGTGTCCTTTCATGCAAATGGAGTTTCTGGTGAGATTCCTAGAAAATTACAGGTTTACATCTCGGAAGGGAGAAAGGCCTTAAGCAGTTGTTAATTGTGCATTCTTGCTTTCCTGCTTGCTAGGGGCTTCACTGGATTCCGAGGAGAGGAGTATTTCTCTCTTTTCATGCCCCCCCCAAATTTTCCCTGCCTCTTTCTAAAATTATTTTTATTTTTTTATTTTATTTAAAAAGCAAAACAAAAACAGACTATCTTTTATTTTATTTTACATACCAATCCCAGTACCCACTCTCTCCCCTCCTCCCATTCCCTCCACCTTCCCCCCAACTCCAACTACCAGGCTAAGAAGCCAAAAGGAACCTACCCTACCTCAGGCATGGCAAGACCCAGAGCTGGCTTATGAGCATGGTAGCTTGCTAGAACCCGAAGAGAGCTAGAGAATACTCCTGCCTTTCCCTTGGTGACTTCAAACCAAACCAACACACACACACAAAACCAAATCACATAGAGAAAGTGTCTGTATCAGCAAGATTTGTCCAGACCATAAAAGGCCCACACGAACCCACATTGTCCCAACATTGACTATCTAGGTGTATCTTTGTAAGCCACCATGTGAGCTTTGGAAATATTTGTTACTGTTACTAAAAAATAAGATTGAAGTTTTTTACATACACATTTCAGAAACCATATAGATGTGTTTTGTGGACAGGCTATATGGCTGGTAACAAATTTCTGACTCTTGCTTAATAAAATTAAGTGATCGGATTATTTTAAAAAGATAAATCCCTGCCTCTTTCTGTCCTGTCTATTATGAAAAAAAAATGAGTAGGGAGGCACAAGGACCTGAGTTCTATCCCCACTGCTGCAGAAACAAACAAATTCCAGGGTGGAAGCAACACTGTAATTTTCAAGAGAAAGAATGACATTATGAAAGCTGTGGAAGGAACCCTTTTCTGCCATGACTTATGAAACCATCCCACAAGCAGGAGATGTGAGGGAGGGATTTCACCCTCTAGGACTTGGGCCTGCTCCTCCTCCTTTGTCCTTTTCCTCTAATCAGCATCGTTCCTTGAACATGTATATCCTAACAGTTGACTGTCTTGGAGACAAGAAGATATGTATTGTAGGTAAGCAATGTAAGGAGTTTACAAGCGGATGGTAGAAGACAGATGAGCAGAAAAGAAGTCATAGAGGTCAAATATGAGAAGCCTTCAAGGTCTGTAAAAAGAACTGTGATGTCTTCACCTCTGAGACGAAAGCAGTGAAGCTGGAGTCAACAGAATGTGAATGCACTGCTCAGAGAGGTGGCCTGGCCTCTCTGGATTTGAAATACATAAGGTGGGGACCGCCTGCCATACAGCTTCACACCCACAAGGCAGGAAAGGCCTTTCAGAAAAGTAAAGAAAAATATAAAATCTTTTAGTAGAAACTTAGCAAAATCTTTAATTTTGTCCATGCAAATGGAAGATTGTTGCTATGACGACACTGGAACATTGCTAGTCTGTCGGGTAAAATGGTATAACGGCTCTCCTCCACACCTTCTCTACATCCCCACTGCCTACAGTAAGAATTCCAGGAGCTGGAGAGAAGATGGCTCAGAGGTTAAGAGCACTGGCTGCTCTTCCAGAGGTCCTGAGTTCAAGTCCCAGCAACTACATGGTGGCTCACAACCATCTATAATTAGATCTGGTGCCCTCTTCTGGTCTGCAGGCATACATGCTGGTGAAACACTGTATATATAATAAATAAATTAATTAAAAAAAAGAACTCCAGTTACATATGCCACTCACCCAAAGGAAAGGCAATTCTTCACTAAGAACTCGAGAGAGCTAAGATTTGCTTTTTCAGAGGAACGGAAGCTCCACTGAAATACCAGCATGAAGAGTCTAATGGGGCTTGGAAGGCAGCATGTCTGTGTGTGCTCGTGTGGATCTGAGGAAGAGAAAGGTTAGAGTGTTTCTAGGAATGTTGTTGGTGAAAAATAATCTCATTTAACAGAAAGGAAAAAATTTTTTATCTAAAGCAAATGGCATTACATTACAAAGAAAAACTAAATAGCTGGTCAGGCATAGTGTTGCACATCTTTAGTGCTAGTGCCCAGGAGGCAGAGGCAGGCAGATCTACATGAGCTTGGGGCTGGCCTGGTCTACAGAGCTAGTTTGAGGACAGTCAGGGCTACAGAGAGAAACGCTGTCAAAAGAAAGAGTAAACCATTGATATGCTAGAGATTCCAAATAACAGTAAGACTAGTAGACAACATCTGGCCAGTTAGAAGAAGGGAGGGGAGAGGAGGGGAGGGGAGGGAAGGGGAGGTAGGGAGAGGGGTGTGGATCTGTGATGTAGGTTAAGAGTACAGTTTTCCATACATTTTATGCGAATTTGATTGGCAGCATAAAACTTGTGACTAACCACAAACTTGTGAGCCAGTAAGGTAACATGATGTCAAACTATTCTAATGAAGACATGAGCTAGGTTGACAGAAACGCAGCACACAGCAGGCTGGCAAGTCCACTTGCACCTGTACCAGTCAAACAAAATAAAAATCCTGCTGTTTGGGAATGCTAAGGATGGAAGCCCAGGCAGGGCTCTGCCACTGAAATTAATTCTCTGTCGTGGACATAAAGGGGTTTTTGGTTTGTTTTAGTTGTGTGTAATTACATGTGTCTGCTAGCAGAAGCCAGAGGTGTTGGATTCCCTGGAGTTGGAGCTATAGGTAGTTGTGAGCTCCACGTGGTGAGAATTGAACCCGGATCCTCTGGAAGAACAGCAAGTGCTTTTTTTTTTCCTCCTGTTTTTTTGAGACAGGGTTTCTTTGTGTAGCTTTGGAGCCTGTCCTAGAACTTGCTCTGTAGACCAGGCTGGCCTAGAACTCACAGAGATCCGCCTGCCTCTGCCTCCTGAGTGCTGGGATTAAAGGCGTGCACCACCACTGCCTAGCCAGCAAGTGCTCTTAACCACAAATCCATTTCTCCAGCTTCTGGATATAAATTTTTAATAGGAACATCAACTAAGGTTCTCACGAGAACAGTGAAGATAATTGTCTCTAGAAAAACCAAGTTCTAAGAAAACGCTGAAGGAGCCAAGGCTGCCTTAAGATCTGCCTTCCAGCGTTAGAGGCTCACTCTGGGAGAGGGATGAACTTGAGTGACATGGATCCAGAAAGATGAACTGGGCCAGAGGCAACTCCCAATGCTCAGATTAGGGGAGGCCACGGTGGTCCTTGTCATCAGCCAGGGGAAGGAGCGGTGTCATGGTAACATGGCCCAAGGATTCCCTTGGGGCCAGCAGGACCATCTGTTTGAGACTCTCTCTCGCTCTGTGAAAGATCCAGATCTGAAATGTCCCTGGGATGTAGGTGTCCAGCAGAATCTTTACTTGGAGTGTATAGACTCCGGAAGCAAAAAAAAGTAACAGTTCTCAGAATAGAAATGAAAACATTGTTACTTCCAATCCCAAGATTCAATTTTTCTTTTCACTCCAAGCACTGAATTAGAAATTCATTAAGCTATTAAGGTCCATGATTTTCATGAGTTATCTTAATACTTTATTTCTATTACTAAGATACAAAGTTTCTGCAAGTTTAAAGATGAAATTGGTATTTATTAGTGAATCATGAATTGGATAGCAATTTAACTACAGGATAGGAGATCTTGGGTCCTACAGGAACCAGGAACCAACCAGGTTAGTTTTCTCATGAGGGAACAGCAGAGGGGACTGCCAAGCCTGACTAGGGACTTCCTTTTGGTTAGTGTAATCTGCTTTGTTTAGGGACTCTGTTGCTTGCTTTAAGCAGCACTGTGAGCACACACACAAACACACACACACACACACACACACACACACACACGGAAACTCCATCTTTTTTTGTTTTTCTTTCCAAGACTGGATTTCTCTGTGTAGCCTTAGCTGTACTAGAACTCACTCTGTAAACCAGGCAGGCCTCAAATTCAGAGATCCATCTGCTTCTGCCTCCCTAGTGATGGGATTAAAGGCATGTACCACCACCCAGCTTGAGGAACTCCCTCTTGCAGTGGTATTGGGGCCTAGTACAAGACTTCAGTCCAAAGCAATGATCTACCACAAATTTTATTTAACTGCATAAATGATATATAAATAAATGAAAGTCATTATAATGAAAACAATTTCTAAGTCACAATCTACTTATTTCAAACAATATTGAGTATTACATAGAACCAATAAAAAGAAAACATTTGCAAAGTCTTCAAGCATTGTAACATGAACTATACAGTGTGTGCAATTGCAACATATCAACTTAATGAAAAGTGAGGTACTTTCGACTCTAAACTATATTAAAGAGTGCATACGAATATTTCTTTTTTAATCATTTTATTTCAGTTGTTGGAGATCCAAAATTCATGGGACAGTATTACAAATGGAAGCAACAAAATTGACAGTATCATAAACAATGGAAGCTGAAGTAAGACATTCCAAGTGCTTTGAGTGTGTGATGGCATTGACCTTGAGTGTTGGTGATTCTGCTCTCTACTATCTACTGGGCCATTGGCAGAAACCCTGGGAATAGCAGCCTATGCCTTTTCTAAGTATGAGAATAATCATAAGAAAGTATAATTTTCTTTCACAGGAACACAGGTAGGAAAGCTAGTAAGCAGAGACTGCACCTTTGTTTCCTGGCCACCCAAAATAATCACATAGAAACTATTCCAACACTGCTCGGCCAATCACTTAGGCATATTGCCAGCTAGCTCCTATATTTTAAACTAACCCATTTTCATTTTTTTTTGTATTTTACCATGAGGCTAATGGTTTACAGGTAAGGTTCTGCAGTCCGGCCTATTTCTCCTTATGCAGCAACGTGGCATCTCCTTGACTCCGCCTACTTTCTCCCAGCATTCTGTTTAGTTTTCCCACCTAGCTCCATTCTGCCCTGCCACAGGATCATAGCAGCTTTATTCATTAACAAAACACATTCACAGCATACAGAGGGGAATGCCACATCAAAAGCTGGCTTCATGGAGAGAGGACATGAGCCACAGAGGAGCAAGCTGGTCCTCTTCAGAGTTAGTTATCGCCAGTTAGTCACCTTTTCATCTTTCTCATAGCTCTGACTTTGTTTTCCTAAAATTTCTCATTCAGGAGCCATATATATACACACAAATATTTATACACACACACACACACATATATATATATATGGATACATGTATATATACAAATATATTTATATATGAGTAAAGAATATGTATACATATAAAATCTTTATTCTTGTATAATTTAAATCATTTTATTGGAGGAGGATCTGGGAATAATGTGCTTGCCATGCATGTATGAAGACCAGAGTCCAGATCCCCAGTACTCATGTAAATGCCTGATAGGCCTGCTGTCCCTCCTGTAATCCCTGTGCTCAGAAGTCAGAGACAGGGGTCCTGTCAAGCTGGGATACTTTTTATTAACCAAATTGGAGAGCTCTAGGTTAAGCAAGGAACCCTACCTTAGTGGAACATTCAAGAAAGACATCAGATGTCAACCCCTAGCCTTCATCCACATGTGAACAGCCACACATGCCAACACATAAGTTTACATGCACATACACGCATCTGCATGTACACACACCAAATACAACAAATAAGGGTGCACTCACTGTACAAAGTGATGGGTTTTTAATTTTTTTCCATTCAAATATAACATATACTCAGGACATATTAAACACTCCCTTTCTCTCCCTGCCCATCTCTCTGCTAAGGCCCGTTTTTCTTCCCAAACAAGTCTCCCTTCTATTCTCTGTCTCTCTCTCTCTCTGTCTCTCTCTGTCTCTCTCTCTCTCTCTTTCTCTCTCTCTCTCTTTCTGTGTGTATGTGTGTGTGTGTGTGTGTGTGTCCTGAATTCCACAGAGGAGAGAAAGCAGGTAAGTAGTCTGCTTTCTTCACAGTGTGTAGCAAATGTGCTTCCATGAGGCCTTGCAGCACCCAGCTTCTACACTTCGTATTTTAGCTCTTGTTATCAGCGGCCAGTACTCTGGGTTTTTCAGAGGGGAACACACGACCATTAAACATGCTCTATGTTATGAATTTGAATAAAAGGCAAATAGGCCTTTCTCTACTTCTTTTTCCTACAAACTTTAACAACAACTTTTCTTTGGGCCAAAGCAAAGAAACATTTTTATATCGTGTTCCTGCTTTCAGCATAAATAACAGGCAGGGAAAAAAAATGTATCAAGCTGAATGTGAAGGGGTATAAACATGTTTCCTCTTGAAGGCCTGTGTCAAGTTTATTTTTCAGTTGAAAAATTTACTCCGCATCTAAGACGGTCATTGCTTTGAGCTGACTCCTTTTCCTGTCTCCTGCAATGGAGCTGTTCTGATTTACTTGTTTGTTCATTGGTTCATTATGTTGGCCAGAGTCTCCCAGAACCCCAAGATGTGGAAAAATGAGGCTCATGGCAGTTTCAACTTAGTCACTCAAGTCTACATGTGGCTAAAATAGCTGAGCTGTTTGAGTGATAGAACACTTCAAAATACATTATTTTGAGTTTATAGGTCAAGTTGTGCGCAGTGGCCCTGTCTGAAGAAAACGCTCACACCTTGTGCCATCTGGTGGCTGATGAGGATCTGTACAGATCAGGGGCCTTTGCTTCTGATAAATTGTGAAATTGAGTAGTCAGGAAAGAAACCACTTTGAATAAAGTTTTTAAAAGATGTTTCACTTATGTGCATTTTGTAGTGGCATAAATATTTGCGTATGCAAATGAATGCCAGCACAGAAGAAACCTAAGGAGCAGTGAAGTTCAGCTTCTTTCCAGGTAACTGCCAACAATTCTTAATGTTTATCAACATGTATGATATGAGATACAGTGCTCAATTGAGAGGCTCGAGTAGAAAATGTGAGGAATTGTATAGGTACGCCATAATACTTTCATGTACCAGAGTTTGTTGTTTCTTTTTCTTTTTCTTTCTTTCTTTTTTTTTTTTGTTTGTTTTGGTTTTTGGTTTTTGATTTTTCAAGACAGGGTTTCTCTGTAGCTTTGGAGCCTGTCCTG
>LOEQ01008751.1:27722-48378 GCA_001685075.1 Bramus lutescens
GATCTGCCTGCCTCTGCCTCCCGAGTGCTGGGATTAAAGGTGTGCACCACTACCATCCAGCAGAGTTTATTGTCTCTTTAAAGATATATTGCTTATTTTTACACATGAGTGCGTATCTGTAAGTATATGTGTGTGGGGGGGTGCATGTGTACATATGTGTAAGTCACATTCCCTGGAGATGGAATTACAGGTAATTGTAAGTTGCCCAATGTGCATTCTGGAACCTGAACTCTAGTCTTCTGAGAGAGCAGAAAGCTTTCTTAACTGCTAAGCCATCTCTCCAGCCTCCCTTGTGGTGTTTTTGTTGGGTCTGTGTTAGCTACTTTCCTCATTGTTGTGAACAAATGCCCAAGGAAAGAGAATAAGAAAGGAAGGGTCTGTTTTGGCTCACAGTGTGAGGTAACAGCCACCGAGGCAGGGAGGCATGAAGCAGGAAGGCAAGGTGGTTGTCACATTGTGTCCGTAGCTGGGAAGCAAGAGATACGAGCACTGGGGCGTTCTCCTTTTCTCATCTTGCTCAGTCCAGGATCCTCCCCCACGCATGGAGAAGCGCTACTCACAGTCAAGATGGCTCTTCCTTCCTCGGTCAAATCTCTCTGGAAATAAGACATGTTCAGAAGTATGTCTCTTTCATGGTGCTAAATTGAGTTAACAATTTAAAGTAGCTATCATGACAGGGTGAGGGGGTTTCAGAAGTCCTGGAGAATGAACCCAGGGCAGGGCACTACACTGTTAGATAAGCCCTCAACCACTCAGCTAAATACCCAGCCTCTGGTTTCTTGAGACAAGGCAGACTTTGAACTAACTTTGTAACCTGGGCTAAATTCAAACTTGCTATCCTCCTGCCTCAACCTCTTGGGTGTGGGAATTACAAACATGAACCATCATGCCTATCATCTCTCTGTTTCTTTTACAATTTTTAAAAATGTTTATTCATTTATTTATTTATTACATATACACTGTTCTGCCTGCATTCCAGAAGAGAGCACCAGACCTCATTATGGATGATGAGTCACCATGTGGTTGCTGGGAATTGAACTCAGGACCTCTGGAAGAGCATCCAGTGCTCTTAACCTCTGAGCCATCTCTCCAGCCCTCATCTCTCTGTTTTAAATAAGTGCTTGAAAATGTCTTCTTTACACTGATATTTCCTGTTTAAAAAAATAAAACGGGTTGGAGATGTGACTCAGAGGTAGAGCCCCTAGTTTAGCACATCTAAGGACATTAGCTTCATCCTCATTAATTATTCACTCATTAATTCATTAGAAAGAAAAATGCAAATTGAGACTTTTATTTGCATTGTGTTTCCCTTCTCCTGTTGTTCCTCCTGCTCACTGCCCGCATCCGACAGTACTTGATTCTTCCTCTTACATGGAGACCTGAGATTTCTTCCCCATCTGTGCCTTCCACCCGGAGTATCTCTCCCAGCAGAGTCTTTACCAGGACACTGTCTTAAGTCTTGGCCTGAGTCAAAAGGTGGCCTTTGATGTATGTGGTTAAGTGCAGGGGCCCTGGAACTGTTTGGTTATTGACTTTGAGATCTTGAGCATCATATCTGACTCCTTTTGCTTCATTTGTGTTCATGCAATAGCACCTGCTTTCCAAAGAGGTCTCGAGGATTCACTAATTCAATACGTGTAAATGTTTTTAATGCTGCCTAGCACACAGCCACGCCCATAGGACTTGCCATTGTTCATTCTGCCTCTGCTCTGGCCCTTGTTCCTGTCACAGATGGAAAACCTTTCCTTGGAAATAGCGGGGGAAGAGAAAGGCAGATTTTGGCGGGGGCTCTTGCCCTCTCAGAATGTGTCACCCTGGTCATAACACAACCGTCCTTGCAAAGCTGTTTTGCATTGAGTTTCTTGGATGATACCACATATTTAAAGTTTAGCATAGGAACATTCAAGAAACATTAGTTCCTGAGGAGTGGGGAATATGGAAGTGTATGCCCCCAGCTTTCCACAGAATGAAAATAATCTCTGGCAGAAATATGTAAAAAATGTAAATTTATCTCAAGTTAGAAAATAGCACGTAGCTGAGCTCACACGTATCTAGTGCCATTGTGCCTGCAATTTGCCTTCTCCACTCCACCTCTCTTCTGCCGGGCACAGCATTGCACAAGGGCACAGCATTGCTCACGGGTGGCGTGGATCCAGCACACACGTCTCCGTGTGAAACTGTCCTCTATGTGCTCTGAGGTCGCAAATCTCCCATCCTCTCTTCTGGAGAATGCAGTTCCTGCCTCTGGGGAAGCCCCCAGGAGAGGGGCATTGAAATAGCTTTGCATTCTCTATGCTTCGTGGAGTGGACAGCACACAGTAGGTACTCAGTTCACTGTTGAAAAAAATGCATGTGCACCTTGTC
Source organism: Bramus lutescens (assembly GCA_001685075.1). NCBI lineage: Eukaryota > Metazoa > Chordata > Mammalia > Rodentia > Cricetidae > Bramus > Bramus lutescens. Next base: position 30,087 of record LOEQ01008751.1, read on the forward strand.
TCACCGTTTAGTATTAGAATGAAAAGAAATCCATTTTAGAAAAAAACTGAGATTGAAGACCCATGATGTAGAGATCATGGTTCTGTTTGGGGATTCTAGGGTATAGTCCATAAACCGGAATTGAAAATTAGAAATATGAAAGTCGTAAACATTTTATGCAAATTCTAAACTCTTTTATGTATTTTGGTTTCTATTAATAGAAACTCATTATCATAATCAGTACATAGATATTCACAATCAATCATGTGATTTGGTGTTCATTTCTAAGGCTTTTTTTTAAATTGCTTTGACTGTCATTTGAATATTCATAAATGCCTTCTTCCCAAGACACAGAAAAGAAAATGGCTCTAACATCTGATGGGTGGTCTGAACTTATTTCCTCAGGAGAAATAGTGAACATATAAAATCAGAACGTAACGACATAACGAAGGCCGTTCTTTAGACGCCCTTGCTCATGCCCAGAGAAAGTGCCATATGCTACAACGAATCATTCATTACCTACCTAGCAACAGAAACAATCTCTATCCAGAGCCTAAGCTCTGAGAGTCAGCAAGGTAGCTAAGTTATTAATTCTGGTGGAATTTCATGTTCAGTGGACAAAGAATCCTTTTTCTTTTTCTTTTCTTTTGGATTTTTGAGACAAGGTTTCTCCAGCTTTGGAGCCTGTCCTGGAACTACCTCTTGGCCTCGAACTCACAGAGATCCACCTGGCTCTGCCTCCCAAATGCTGGGATTAAAGATGTGCGCCTCCGCCACCCAGCTGACAAAGAATTCTTTAAAAAAAAAATCGCTCCTGTGCACATACAGCTGATTGTTAGAGTCTGAGTCTTGCGCTCCCCAAAGGTCATGTGTCCTACTTTTCCTGTCAACGTGACACAAGCTACACTTATCTGGGAAGAGAAACATTAATTGGGGAAATGCCTCCATCAGATGGCCTGTAGGTAAGTCTGGAACATTTTCTTGAGAGTTAACTGCTAGAGGAGAGCCCAGCCTATGGTGGTAAAGAAAACAGCTTAGTACACCATGAGGTGCCAGCTGTAAGCTGTGTTCCTCCACGGCTTCTGTTTCCGTTCCTGTTCCCAGGTCCCTGCCCCGGGTGAGCCAAATCAGCCCTCCCCTCCACAGGTTGCTTTGGGCCATGGTGCTTTATCACAAGGATAGAAAAGCAAGCCAGTAGAGTGTGCTAAAGGGTTGGTCTGTGGTGCTAGCAGGGATTGGTGGGATCTTCAGGAGGTGGGGCCTCGTGGAAGGAAGGCAGACCAGTGGGGCATGCTCTTGGGGGGACAATTAGACTAAAACACCTTCTTTTTGCTTTCTGACCACTATGGAATAAGTAGCTTTGATTCACTATGATGCTCCCCCCTTATCAAAGGATCAGAGTGATAGAACCACGAGACCATGGACTGAAACCATGATCTACAAGAAACCTTTGCGTGCGTGCGTGCGTGCGTGCGTGCGTGCNGTGTGTGTGTGTGTGTGCGTGCGTGCGTGCGTGCGTGCGTGTGTGTGTGTGTGTTTTAAGCTGACGACCTCAGGTATTTTGTTCCAGTGATGGAAGCTAAGAGAGACGTATAGAGGGGACAGGAAGTAGCATGGCAGAATAGAATCTACTCACTAGGCATTTCCCCTCCATCCCTGATGATCTGCTGGAGCTGACAGGCAGGGCTGTAAGTGTAATACACAAAGATATATGTAAACATTCTGCAACGCCACAACTACCCAACCCCACAGCCCGACACTCAGGCTGCCCCAGTGCATAGCACCAAACCTAGGCTCCTCACCTCCACTTCCAGCTGGGCCACCACCTCTGGCGCTTTTCTCTAACTTACCAGTTTAAAAAGAATGGAGGCCCAAAGACCAACCAGGCTGTGTTGATAAGCACAGATCTCACTGGAAAGCTGCGACAAGTATTTCTGACTTGCCACGTAGCACATACTTCCCGAAGATTTAAAGTCTCAGAAAGTGTCCACATCTTGTCTGCTCCCAGGCAGGAGAAGATCTTGCCTGCCTTTAAGGGAGAGGGGTTTGCGTGATTGTGCACCTCAATGTCAAGGTCGACTCTTACATGGTCTTAATTTATTTTGTTGAAAAGGAGATGGATGCCTGTGCCACATCAAATACCAATGTAAAACTTTCTTGTGTTTGTAGAGCACACCCTGGACTCAGTTGCCCTGTATTTTGACTTACGAAGTTAATGAGTATTATGTTTCCATCTGATTTTAACCAGTTGTGGGTTTTTTCATCTGGTTGTGTGTATTTAAACTCGTAAAACACAAATAATCTTTCTCTTAGAATAGTGACTACCTTTTCTTCCAGTTACATAAACTCATTTAATGCATTTCACAAACTTTGGTGCTGTCCTTTCAGAGTGATTGGATTTAAACACCGTTCTTATAGGCTTACATAATTACATAGTGAATGTATTTTTAAGGAAAGCCAGCTTTGTTATTCCCCAAAGATTAGACCTTTAGTGCCCTCTTGTGTTTAAGGAGAGAATTGGCATCAATGTGTACAATTGTTCATATTTTAAAATATAGATAAAGAAACAATATATAATCAAGAAAGAAAAAATCCTTTTAAACAATGAGCTCTGCCAGGCATAGTGGTACACACACAGAGTTCCAGCACTCTGGAGGCGGGAGAGGGGAGGGTCAAGGGTTCGAGGCCAACATCAGCTAGCTGTAAGAGAAAGAGGTCGAGCACTTGTCTAGCCTTCCTGAGGCTCTGGGTTTAACCTGCAGTCCCCCAAACAAAGAATGGCAAAGATGGTAATAAACCATTCCTGCCAGGCCAGTACTTTCTCTCTTTAGATGCTGTCAGGGAGTCGGAACACCCTATTTCACAATGCACCCACTCAGCTCGAATCGTCTTTCCTAGTTTATTTCAAACACCTGATGGTGTTCAACATTCCTAATGCCTTCCACTTGCCCGTGAAACCGTCCAGGAAATTAGAAAGTAGCTGCACGTTATAAAACTGCCAAAAAAAGGGGTAAAAAGGAAAGTAAATAAATAAAGTTTAAGCTCTCTAAGGTTACACATTTCCTAACACCTGAAATTTAGATTCTGGCATGCACTGCCTCAGTCAGGCACCAGGGAAGGCACTGAGAGCCTGAGGCGGGGCTGGAGCTGGGAGAAGGTATGATTCCAAGAGGTCAGGGCAGAACCAGATTGCGCTCATTTTGGAACATCGTAGACAAGATGTCTCTGGCACATGAAACTGTCGTCTCAGAAGAGGGCTGCAGTCCTATCCTCAGCAGCACTCCTTTTGAAAACCCATGTATCCAGTTCCTTAAACATCTTTTAGTGAATTCTTGGTTCTTTTCTTTTCCTGTTATCGGGGTAATCGATCTCACCAATTTACTGTGGCTTTAGGACTGTGGCAGAGACTTGGTGGACCCTGACTTAAAGAGCAGGGTTGAGCCTGCTGCCCTCCGCTTCTCTAGCGAGGTAGAGGAAAGGCAGTAAATGCACAGGGGACTCTTCTGTTTCTCTTCTCCTCAGCTCAAAGTCTGAAGTGCTCTGGCCTGCTCTAGTCTCTCCTGCCTTCCTTCCCCCCTCCCAACTCCTGGAGATGCAAGGAAAGAGGACTCTGTTCCCTTAAGCATATTAAATTATGTTTCACTAGGAGAATGAGAAGGAAGACATGAAATCTTATTAAAGTGTGTTACCTAAAGTTGGCTAGTTTGTGGAAGAACAAAATAATTTCATGATTGCCACTATGTGCATAAATCTACTTTTCAGGAGCTTGTTGCAATTTATAGTACTCTTGAAATTATGTAAGAATTTTTTAAATGAGCAAGCATTAAGGGTTTTTGTTTTACTTTTTCACTAGATAATTGTGGTATTTTACATCATCATAATTTAATTTGCATTTCTCTACTAACAGCACACATTTTGTGTCTATAATTTGGTGTGGAAACACTACCTCATTAGCACAGGCTATCCTTGAGCCATCTGGAGCTAAACTTGCACTCCTGCTTCTCCTGTCTCTTTCATGTGCCAGAACTATGGCACCTGACCCATGGTAAAGCTAGCTAACTTCAGGTGATCAAAGCAAAGAGCAACAGGAACCCATGGAAAACACACAAGCTTGGCATCCGGGTTCCACCCCCGGAGCAGTGCACCTCTGCAATCGTGAGCCTAGAGGCAGAGACAGGAGAACTGCCCGGATGTTTCCAGGAAAGCTAATCTGGATGACACAGCACAGCCGTTAAAACAAAAGGAGCCCTTCCTCAACAAGGAGGAAGGTGAGCACCGCTGCCCAGACCTCTGACCTGTACACCCCCCACACATGCCTGGGTGATGAGTAACTTTAAATCAGATGTTCTCTAAGACAGAGGCTTCTTAGCAGGAAGAAAAGGGGTAAAATCAATTTTTAGAGTTTTCTGAAGTCATATTTACCGTAAGGAAAATTAAATCCTAATACTTCTTTATAGCCCTTCACTGACACAGACCTGGGAATTATTTGTGTTCTTGTGGCCTTGAGCGGAGAGACCTCCTGACATTGGATGACTGGACCTGTTCACACAGGCCTCTAATCCCAGAGCTTGAGGAGTGGAGGCAAGAAAGAAGATCAATGAGTTCAAAATCATTCTCACCTGCAGAAATTTTAAAACTAGTCTGGGCTCCACCAACCAGACCCTGTCAGAGAGAGAATGAACATCAGGGGGACATTAGAGGCATCTAGCCCCCAGTAAAAGACTGTCCTAGAAATGAAAAAAAGAAAGAAAGAAGAACTGACCAAGGAGGTTTCAAGCTGATTTAAGGCACCAAGTCACATAAGCACTTAAAGAAAAGATAAGAAAATTCAGAACCTGACTACTCAAAATTACAGTTTTTATTCTCCCATAAAAAAACAAGTAGTTATGAATATAAGCAGGATTGTCACCCCAGGCCAGAAGCCCAGAAGTCATTAACATTGATGATAGTATTAGTAGACAAGGACCTTCAAGCAGCAATATTCATATCTGATAAGTGATGGCCCACTCAAAACAAACTCAGTACTTTTGGAGATTTTTTTGGTCTCCTAATGCTTTGCCTGGGCAATTTTTTTTAACCTTACTGATCTTTTGCTTATATGTTATGGTTTCTGATTTTGTGGGTTTATGGGTTTCCTGTGCATATGTATCTGTGTGTGTGTGTGTGTATGTGTGTATGTGCTTCTTGTGACTTTTCTTTGTTTCTGTTTTTTCCTCTCTTTATTTTGTTCTATTCTGGTTTGTTTCCTTATTTGCCTGTCTGTTTTCTAAAGAAAGAGGGAAAGAAAAAAAAAAGTCAGGTGGCGGTGGTACACACCTTTAATCCCAGCATTCAGGAGGCAAAGGCAGGAGGATCTGTCTCTGTGAGTTCAAGGCCAGCCTGGTCTACTACAAGAGCTAGTTCCAGCACAGGCTTCAAAACTACAGAGAAACCCTGTCTCGAAAAACCAAAGAAAAAAGGGGCAGGGGGGTGGGTATGGAGTTGGATGGTTGGGAAGGTGGGAAGGAGCCAGGAGGAGATGAGGGAGAGAAACCATGGCTAGAATACATTGTGTGTGTAGGGAAATCTATTTTCAGTGAAAATAAAACCTTGAAAATGAAGAAGAAATAAATATAAGACACGCAAAAGAATAAAGATCATTTATAGATTAAAAATAAATCAGTATGGTAAAAATGCATACTGTATGGATATGTATGTATTAAACTTCATCAATACACTAAAATTATATATAAATGTGCATATACAACTTAAAATTTCATTAAAATTAGTATTTACAAACACACCCACACACCCTTTTTTATGGGAAGACCAGAAAATTACTCTTCAGTGAACTTAAAAGTGTAGCAGTCAGGCTCACTTCAGCAGGGCATCAGACTATGTCAGCGCTCTCTTCCACCACCCACAAAGCCAGGAAAGCATGGCGTAAAGTCTCTCAAGTGCTGGAAATGACTGCTAACCAAAAGTACTATACCCAGCAAAGCAAGCTTCTAAAACTGATGAGGAAAATGACTGTATTATATTACTAAGTGATCTATAAACGCAACACAAATGTCATCAAAATTCCAACAACATTCATGCTGTTACTGGGGTTGCATCTTCCTTTCGTGAGAAGAGAAAAAGAAATGAGTCTCAGCGTCATTGCCCCTCCCTGCAGGGTGACAAGTTAAGACATAAGAGGCCTTAAATGTATGCATGTATGTAGAGAAGCTGTGTGTGTAGGGCCTGGCGGCACTGGCCTTGGTTCTAGGTATCCACTGGGAATCCCGGCCATTTGTAGGGCAGGGGCAAAGGGGACATTTTAAGGCACCAAGTTTGTGGTCATTTGTCATGGTGGCCCTTGCTATGCAGCAGGCTATTTTTACCTGTGCAATATGACAGCATTTACTGCATCAATCCCCAGCATATTTGTTTCTCTCACAACTGCTCCTTTGGAGAGCACAGACTAAAATCATGTCATTGTTGGTCACCATGTCCAAGAATGGCACCATGTCCAAGCCCATGGTTCCCAGCCTGTGTCCTACCTTTCTGTTTCATTCAACCTGTTTGAATGAAATCAAATCTTCCTCAAATTAATATACACTTCACATAGTTTATAGATACCTTTTTTAAATTTTATTTTATAGGTTTGGGCTCACTAAGTATCAGTTTACTAGAGAAAATAAATCGTCAGGGCGCAGTAGAGATCACTTCGTCCAAAGAACGGTTGGCTCATCTCCAAGTAAATTGGATTCGGCTTGGTTTTTTTTTCTTTTATATCTAAGCTATTGTTTATAATTATAAATTATTGCTCAGCTCAAATAAGTTTGAGTACATGAGGCTTAAATGTGTGCTTCAACTGTACCAACATCAGTCCAATAAACCAATTACAAAGGAATTAAAGATTGTTAAATTGAACTATTTTTTATACTTTCAAGCTTGCTATGCTTCTTAACGTGTTAATATTTGAAAAGTTGAGGCTAAGTTTAAAACTGTGAAAAAGTAGCCAAAACCAAATGTTTGGAAACTGCTTTGTAGACGTGGTTGTTGTTGACATTGATGCGAATAGTGGTGTCTACCCATGCTCTGTCCGATTGGCCTCCACCACTCACATCAGCTGTTGTCACCAGATCACAAATCCTATCATCTCGTCCCATTTCCATCAGGGTGAAATTGAGGTTGTTTGGTTTTGCCATACCTGTCTGTCATTTTGAATAACACCTCTTACTCTTATCCCTCCAGCTAGTGGGTGACATCTCTTTACTCTTTATTCTCTGCACTATTTTAATTATTTAGAAAAGTACACTGTATCTTTGTATCCCACTCCAAATGCTTTTTATTTTCCCCAAGGCAAAGTTTCTCTGTGTACCTTTTGGTCCTCCTGGAACTCACTCAGTAGATCCGGCTACCAGGCTGGCCTCAAACTCACAGAGATCCACCTGCCTCTGCCTCCCAAGTGCTGGGATAAAAGGCATTTGCCATCACAACCCAGCTATCCTCTCTTCTTAATATTCTAGTACCTAGGTATCCTTTTTCATTCAATTCAAATATACAGTGAGCATCTCTAATACAAAAATCTGATACCGGAAATGCTCCAAAACTTTTGAGTGTTAACGTATTGACATGTTCCATGTGTAAAATTATTTAACACATCATATGAAACTGTCATCAGGTCATGAGTTGTATAGCTTTTTTAAATTTTAATTAGTTCTTTGTGAGTTTCATCCAATGTATTCTTTATTCACCCTCCCCCAACTAGAGATAAGTTTTGTAATGAGGCTTGGGCCGTCCCAAGATATTTCATTATGTGCAGGCAGATTCCAGAAATCCAAAACACCTCTGGTTTTCTCTATTTCTCATAAGACTTGCTCAGCTCATGTCGGCCTCTCTAGAGGTTTCCCAAGAGCTCTAACAGCGCATCTCTCTTGGCCATGTCATCCTCTGTATGAAATTCCTACAGTACACACTTATGAGCTCATAGTTTTTGTGTGCCAGGAATTCTGGCAGATCTGAGCAGACCCTCTGCTCAGACTCTCACAAGGCTTGCAATAACCTTAAAGCTGGAGCTGGGGAAGACTACCTTCCATCTCAGCAAGGTTGCTGGCAGAATGCCTTTTCCTAACACGCAATCGTAAGCCAGTGCAGATATTAAAAATATAGGTCAGCTGGACCAACCAATGACTGAGGAAAAGGTTGAGGGGGAAAAGGACAGAATGAAGGTTGAAGAGGGAGGAGGACTGGAGAGATGCCTCAGCAATGAAGAGTTCTTGCTGCTCTTTTAGAGGACAGCAGTTCGGTCCCCAGCCCCTGCGTAGGCCAGCTCTCAACCACCTGCAACTCCTGCTCCAGGGGATGCAACCTCCAACCTCCCTCCTCTCCAGCTTCTATAGGCACTGAACTCACACACACACACACACACACACACACACACACACACACACACACACATACACATGCATGCACACACACTTTATATAAAAAGGATCTTTTAAAAGGTTGTATGGTATCAGTCAGATGATTGTGGCATTAGGATTTCTTTGTTTATCCCACTAAGGCCAATAAATTTCTGTTTTTCGTGTTTCCCACCACAGCTGAGCTTTCTTATGATTCTGCAGAAAGTGAATCAAGGTTTTATGGACTAGGACAGAAGTGGAAAAGTGAAAATTGGTCAGAAGAAGTTGAGTCAAACGAATCATGGGAAGAGGAAGTGGACAACCTGGTCGCCTGGACCAATGCTCTTGATGTAGAGTCTTTGAACTATGATGATTAACATCCAAGGATTTATACACCACCCAGTCATCACGCGGCCTCACTGGAGCAACCATGGAAGATGCTGAGAGCCTGGCTCCTGCTCTCTGCCCCTGCCAGTGCCATCTTTCTGCAAGTATAAAATTCAAGTATAAATCAGTGAACCGCTTACTCTGGATGTTTCAAACTTTGTTCTTGCTTGGAACTCAGTCAAAATCAAGTGCTCACTGCAGCGTTCTGTCAATGCTGTTTGTTCCTTTCCCCCACAATCCACAGGGTACCGGTACTAAATTCATACCAGTACCAGGTGGATTAGGAAAAACGCTGCAGGAGGAAAGGAGGGAAAGGCAGAGCCCAAGCAGAGGTCACTGTGACTTCACCTGCCCCTGCCTAGGTTCTCGTGTCTTCTGTAATCAAGGGAGGAGACGCCACCAGCCAGTCTTCAGTTTTCCCAGGCCTCCACCAGCCATCCCCTCATATCTAGCCCTCTCCTTTGTTCCATGACTTTTTACTGCCTCAGCCTGTCCATGTGCCGGGACTCTTGTATGACAAAATGCACCCCTGCCACGGCCTGCAGCCCTCCTTCCCTCCATACACCGTCTAAGTCAAGATTTGTCAATGGCAGATGTCACCGCACTCTCTGTTCCTCTAGTTGATATCACATTTGGACATGCTACGCAGTAGAACCTAACCTCTGATTGTCATCTAAACGTGTTAGGATTATCAAAGCAGGTAACACTGCATAAGCCCAACCATGCTTACTGGGCCTCTCAGCTACTCCCTTTCTTAAAGGATTGGGTTTTCTTCACCTTTAATCATGCGCATATATGTTTGTGTGTGAGTATGTGCATGTATGAGCAATCCCTAAGGAGGCCAGAGGAGAGAGCTCTCCTGGAGCTAGAGTTAGAAGCTGCCTGGTGTGGGTAATAGGAACGATTTTCATGCCCATTGGAAAGGCAGTATGTGCTCTTAACCTTGGGCTATGCCTTTTGAAACAATCCTTATTGTTATGCACATCCACACAGGCATGTAAGTTCAACTCTGGGTCCGATTATCAGCAGTCTTTATTTCTACAAATTATAAAACCACTCTACAGCATGGTATCTGATCCTGTGGGTACTTCCTGGGTTAGCTAAATGCCCCCAAGTCTGCCTGGGATAGTTCAGACAGGAAGGCCTCAACCGATCGTAATCCCTGACACCTGTGCCGCCTAGCTATTCTCCCTGCCTAACCCCCAAGCAGGGTTACACACTTGTGACAGCTATGCCAGGTTTTTCCTCCTTCAAGAAATGCCACATACAGCCAAGAGCCAAGTCACGATCCCCATCTGATTTGGTACAACTAAGAGTCTCACACCTGATGAGAACTCTTACCAAATGGCTTACTCTGGATTGAGAGGGCAATGCCTTAGGTGGTGGTCACAGCCACAGGGGGAGGTTTCTGAACCACGTCTCCAGTGCCATGTTAGGATGGCCATGGAAACAAACCCCAAATGGACCACGATAGCCAAGCAAAAGCATTTCTTTGTCTTCAGCTGCCTTATATGGTATTTCTTTTCCACGTAATCCCTTCCCTTCAGGACAAGTCACACTTGCTTTCATTTCCTGTAGCCCTGATATTTGATGGGGGAGTAAGGGAAGGGGTGAGGTGGGGATCGAGATACTAGTCAACAGGACAGGGTGGAGTGACTGTCCTTGTGTCCCAGCACTCATGCTGTCTCTGGTAGAGGCATCCTTTCTCCAGACACTCAGCCCAGTGCCAGTCTCTACCCCTTCTCATGCAGTTTACCAGAGTCTTTCCATCTACCCAGGTTCTGCTTCTCTGATGTTTCTATGGCCTTAAACGGCATCTTCACTTGAGAGGACCATGTGCATCTGAGATGCCCCAGTGGGAACTCATTCTCCCTCTTCTCCACCTCCACAGTCATCCTCCTGCCTCAGATTCCTTCTTGCAGTCAGAGGGACAATCTTAAGACAAAGGCTGGAGGTTCCCATCACTTTGGGTCAGTTAATCACCAGGCCTGGAAATGTTTTCCTCTAGAGTTAGATGATAAACCCACACTCTTATTCCTGTCCTTCTACCACTTTCTATCATTAGCTCTCAAAAGCAGTAGACAAGATGATAGTTGTAGCATTTTTATTTTTTATTTCAATTTAAAAATTCTAATATATTATTTCCTACCTCCCACTCCTTCTAACTCTTCCTATGACCTCCATCTAACTCAAATTTGTGGCTTTTTCTTATTATTGTGTGTGAATATGTAAAGTACAACCTGATGAGTCCATTTAGTGTTGCTCACATGTCTGTTTTAGGGCTGACCACTTGGTATTGGGGGGCCTATCGGGGGACCATTTCTGGTAATGACTAGTTCTCCATCAATCAAGGGTGTTTAACTGCCTGTATGTCTTAGTCAAGGACCAGGGCCCTGGAAGAGTTCTCATTTTCATGTTCATGTTTCTATTGGTGTTCTCATTGTTTTCATCTTGCTTAAGCACCTGTATTTATTTCCCCATCATTTCCAAGAGACACAATCTCACAGAAAACTTCCTAGTCCTCAGCTTCTCAGACCCTTGCCACCCCCTCTTCTGTGATGTTCCCTGAGTCTTAGATGGGGGTTTGTACTGTAGATGTAGCCGTTTGGGCTGGACACTCTACTACTATGACCAGTTATTCACTTCATTTTGACCACTTATAGCTTTCTGGACTTGTCTCTGTCGACTTCAAAGAGAAGTTTCTTTGATGAGCGAGGAAAGCTGCACTCCTCTCTGACAAAAAAAGAAAGGCATTTAGTGCGCAGTTAGGAATTACAGTGTTTGGGAAAGTGGCAGTAGTTCCTTCTTCTCCAGGTCCAACGATCGCACTAGTCAGAAGTAACTGGCTGCATTTCCAGACCAGGCATGACTGCCTTCCCGATAAGTGGGCCAGTGTCCAGTGACACAGCTGTTGGTTGCTGCCAAGAAAGGAGAGTCACTATTACACTTTTAGGACATCTTGCTGTACTGGCCGTTGACGTGGCTTAGAAGCAACAGGTCTGGTTAAGACTGGCTTCTTTCCCTCCTGTAGCTGCTTACGTAGCATCTGTGAAAGATATTCCTCAGGGAAGAGGCTCTGGAAGTTATATCTAGCTGATTAAACTTCCTTTTTTACAGAACATTTTTAAATTGTTTTTATTATGCTATACATTTTTCTTCACTCCCCTTTCTTTCTTCCCTCTTTCTTCAACCTTCTCCTGTGACCCCCATGTTCCAAATTTACTCAGGAGTTCTTATCTTTTCTCCTTCCTCTGTAGTTCTCTGTGTGTGTCTTTTAGGGTCCTCTTTGTTGTTGTGGACTGTAGGGTTGGTTTTCCTTTGATTTATTTCTAAAAGTCACTTATGAGTGAGTACATATTTTATTTTGTCTTTCTGGGCCTGGGTTACCTCACTCAATATGTTTTTTCCTAGATTCACTCATTTGCCTGTAAATTTCAAGATGTCATTATTTTTTTCCACTGAGTAGTACTCCATTGTGTGAATGTACCACATTTTCCTTATCCATTCTTCAGTCAAGGGTGATCTAGGTTGTTTTCAGGTTCTGGCTGTTACGAACAATGCTGCTATGAACATGTCCTTGTGGTAAAATTTAGCATCCAAAAGTGGTATTGCTGGGTCTTGAGGTAGATTGTTTCCTAATTTTCTGAGAAATCGCCATACTGATTTTCATAGTGGCTGTACAAGTTTGCACTACCACCAGCAGTGGATGAGTGTGCCCCTTACCACACATCTTCTCCAGCATTGTTTGTCATCAGTGTTTTTGATCTTGGCCATTCTGACAGGTATAAGATGAAACATCAGAGTTGTTTTGATTTGCATTTCTCTGATGGCTAAGAATGTTGAGCATCTCCTTAAGTGTCTTTCAACCATTTGAGATTTGTCTGTTGGGAGTTCTCTGTTTAGGTCTATACCCCATTTTTTATTGGATTATTTGTTCTTTTGATGTTAAATTTCTTGAGTTCTTTGTATATTTTGAAGATCAGTCTTCTGTCTGATGCGGGGTTGGTGAAGATCTTTTCCCATTCTGTAGGCTGCCATTTTGTCATGTTGATCGTGTCCTTTGCTTTACAGAAGCTTTTCAGTCTCATGAGGTCCCCTTTATTAATTGTTTCTCTCAGTGTCTGTGCTACTAGGGTTATACTTAAGAAGTGGTCTCCTGTACCAATGCATTCAAGTGTACTTTCCACTTTGTTGTCTATGAGGTTCAGTGTGGTTGTTTTTATGTTGAGGTCTTTGATCCATTTGTACTTGAGGTTTGTTCATGGTGATAGATATAGATCTATTTGCATTCTTCTACATGTTGATATCCAGTTATTCCAGCACCATTTGCTAAATATGCTTTCTTTTTTTCAATTTTATATTTTTAGCTTCTTGATCACAAAAACCAGGTGTTCATAGGGTAGTGGCGGCACAGGTCTTTAATCCCAGCATGGGAGGCAGAGACAATCAGATCTCTGTTTGTTTGAGGCCAGCCTGGTCTACAGAGCGAGTTTCAGGGCAGGCTCCAAAACTACAAAGAACAAAAAAGAAAAGAAAAGAAACAGAAACTTCCTTCATGCCACCTCTCACCTTCCTAAACCACAATACCTTCATGAATTAGAAGGAAACCCATGCCAGCACAGCTCCCCACCTTTGTGTCTTGATCTTTTTGGACTGCTGTACTAAATGCCACAAACTTGGTAGCTTAGAAACCACAGAAACTCTTTCATCTCAGCTTTAGAGAGTGTTGAGTTGCTATGCAACATTCCAATGCTTACAGGTCTGTAGCCACTCAGCCACAGACAGACTTGGTAGTCATTTCCTGCTTGACTGTATGCCTAGAAAAGCTACGGTGGCAAATCTGTCCTACGAGCAGTAATTCACTCTTGTCTAATCCCTCCTGTGAGTATAGACTGAGCCTGTGCCTTGCTGATTTATAGCTAATGCAATATGTATTGCAGATGATGGGATTGTCACGCTCGTCACTATGTTAGGTCATGACAGATTCCATCTCAGCTGCCTGAGAGGATCTCCTGAAGGCTTTGAAGATGAGAACTGTAAAAAGGCATAAGGCAAGGAACTGCCAGCTGCTTCTAGGAGCTGAAGGTAGGGCATTGCTGATCATCATCAAGGTGATGAAAGACCTCAGTCCTACCATCCCCAGAAGAGCTGAGGACAGCAGTGTCAGCTGGAAAAGGCTTGTGCTCTAGAGAGGAATGCAACCCAACCAACACCCCGCCTCAGCTCTGTGCAAGCCTGAGCCCCACACCAGGCCGTGTTCAGAGTTCTGATCCTGGAAACTAGAAGATAAAAGCAGCTTCTGGTCTGTGCTGCCACAATTATAGGCGTTTGTCATACAGAAAATGAATTTAGCCTTTACAAATATTTGAATTTTTGCATGGAGCTATGTTTCACTGTGTTGTAAATAAATATGGAGAACGGAAGTGGTCCGATTGAAGATGGGAGTGTGTTGGCACTTTTAGGAAACCACCAAACTATGTCTGAGTCATATTATAGTAGAATGGTACTAGGGTCTCTTCACCCTGACCAGTTCTTGATGTCGTTGGTTTTCTCAGTGTCAGCCACTGTAGAATGTATATATGTCTTCCGTCTCCTTCTCTCTGAAGACCAGCATCCTACCATCTCTTCATTTACTTACTTCAGGTGCTTTTGTCTTCCAACACCCTGTGATACTAACTTTCATACAATATTTTGAGAGTTCTAGATCCTGGCTAGAAGCTCCTGATCAGACTGTGACCTGCGGACATGCAATTTTCAAACTGGTGGCTGGGCTTTTCCTTTTCATCATCTTAGTCATTACTTTTCAAGAGCAATTTTTTTAAAAATTAATAATTTTTTCTCTTATAAGTTGTGTACTTTGTGTTGTTTATGATACCTGCTTATTTAATCCCATCAACAAGACTTCCCTTTGTTTCTTGTAGAAATTTTATAATTGTGGGTTTTAAATTATATCTACCATGTATTAAAAGCTAACTTTAGTATATGATCACAAAGGAAAGGATCAAAATTTGTGGGTTCCCTCCCTCCCTTCCTTCCTTCCTTCTTTCCTTCCTCCCTTCTTTCCTCCCTTCCTTCTTTCCTTCCTCCCTTCCTTCCTCCCTCCCTCCCTCCCTTTCTTCCTTCCTTCTTTCCTTTCTTCCTCCCTTCTTCCCTCCCTCCCTCCCTTCTTTCCTTCCTTCCTCCCTCCCTTCCTTCTTCCCTTCCTCCCTCCCTCCCTCCTACTTCCCTCTCTTCCTCTATTCCTTCCTTCCTTCCTTTGGAAGGGTATTGGTATCTAGCTGTGCCAGCAACACTTCTTCTACCTCCAGTGAATTTCTTTAGACCTGTGTTGACAGTTGAGTGTGGTCTATTCCCAGACTCCCTGAGCTGTTCCACCATCTATCTGTCTTGGTACCAATACCATGTTGCCTTGATTAACACTCTACTATGGAACTTGGGATAAGGTTAGCTATCAATTTTCTTCTTCTTTTTCAAACTTATTATGGCTATTCTAGGTCCTTTACACTTCCAAATAGGTTGATAACAGCCCATTATTGTCTAAATACAAATCACGAGAGTTTTGGTTTGTAATACATTGACTCTATAGAAGAGTAGGTGAATGGTTGACATCTGAACTTATGTATTGAGTTGTCCCTCCTTGAACCTTTCATTTTCCCCCACTGTGACCAAATATCTCTTAATAATAATTTGTAATTTTCTATTATTTGCTTGTATATTTTTGTCAGATATTTTTCTGAATTTTTTGGTTTTGTATTAAATAGTGGGTGTTTTGTTTTGTTTTTAGTTTGCAGTTTTCCTTTACTAGTATTTAGATACAACTTTATATGCTTTAAAGCGATATTTTAAATGAAAATGTAACTGTTTTTCCTAATTTCAATAATAATTTAGGGTAAAGGCCTTGTTTAGGAATTATTCATCTTTGTTCTCTAGCTTATTTTATATTACTATGTGATCCATATTAAGAATCCAACCAACCTCTTCTGAACTATCAACACTTCTTTTTGTGGCTTTTTGCTCATATTGAAAGGTTTTGAGCTTGAAGATCAAGGGGGACACAGAACTAGAATGTGCTTTGGGGTGAAACATTTATTAGAAGAGTTATCAATGCTAGGGACAGACAGACAACAGCATGTCAGAAGCCATGGGAGTCACTGCAAGCTGTACTGCTGGCCAAGGATTGATCTGCCAGAGGCAAGAAGAAAATATGGTTCAGCATGACTTAGTTATCCAGGCTGGTTCAAACTTCTGGAGTCTGACCCTGAGTGGTTTATTTAAGCCCAGTACCACTTTGGGGAAAAGTTCCTCATGACAATTATTACAACAAAGCTCAGGGCATGACCACATAGAAACCCCTTTTGCAAAGCCCCTGTGAGCTCTTTCATAAGGGTGGACTCTATTGTCTGAGAAGCAGGGCTCAGGAGGAGAGTCCAGGGAGGATGGGTTTGTAGTCAGCATCATTATAGTAAACTCCTTTGCAAAGTGCATGGGACTTCTTTCATAAGCATGGATTCTATTGTTGAGGAACAATGCTCGAAAGTCTTGGGGATTCTACAGAATAGCAAAGATCACCAGGTTATTAACAACATCCACTCAGAACAGGTGTAAATCCCTTCTGTTGAAGAGAAAAGCCTGCGTGTATAACGTTCCTGGTTTATCTAGTACTATCCGTGAGCACGAGAACCTAGTGCCCTTTACACAGGACACTGTGGAAAGGCCAGGTCCCAATGCCATAGATAAAGAGACAGCATTGACGGGGCTCTGGAGAGACTTTGGGCCCAGGAAACTGTCCACTCTTACAGGTTTCAGTGGAAGGAGGTGGTTTTCTGCCACATAGTTCATGAGTACCCCACAGCATGAGCCTACTTTCCAGGGAAGGAGTGTGTAGTGGGGTGGAGGGACAGATCTTTTCAAATTATTCCCATCTCTACTGCCTCTGATGTCTCTTGGTCTGACAACATGAGCCTGTGAACTTCACTGGGAATTGAGAATGGTGCCTATCTCTTGGACTCTGGATGCCTACAAGTCTGTTAATGAGTTACAGAGCCACAAGCAGGCTTCCCATTTCTTTACAGCAACTGCAAGTGGGTATGGCTTGATTAGCCCTGGTCCAAAACCAGGTAGTATTATGCCAGTATTACATAATATTTTTTCACTTCATTACTTTTCTTTGTTTCCAAATTTTTTCCTTTTTTTAATGTATTTATTTATTTATTTATTATGTATACAATATTTTGTCTGTGTGTATGCCNAGGCCAGAAGAGGGCACCAGACCTCATTACAGATGGTTGTGAGCCATCATGTGGCTACTGGGAATTGAACTCAGAACCTTTGGAAGAGCAGGCAATGCTCTTAACCACTGAGCCATTTCTCCAGCCCCTGTTTCCAAATTTTCAATTGATTGATTTTGTTCTTGGGCATTATCATGCATTTATATAATGTATCCAGATTGTTCTTAACTTCCTCCCATCCCTACCAGTCCCATTTTGAAATTAATGACTTTTGGTTTTGCTTTTTAACCCATTCATTTAACTGAGGCTACCTGTTTGAATGTTGGATATGAAGGAGAGCTTTACAGTCTTGTAATTTTAACTTTTGTGTAACATTTAGATAAAACTTTTGTTTAAAAAAAAGAAAGAAAACAGCTGGGCAGTGGTGGTGCATGCCTTTAATCCTAGCACTTGGGAGTCAGAGGCAAGTGAATCTCTGTGAGTTCAAGTCCAGCCTGGTCTACAAGAGCTAGTTCCAGGACAGGCTCCAAAGCTACAAAGAAACCTTGCCTTGAAAAACAAAACAAGTAAAAAACAAACCAGCAAAGCAACAGCAACAACAAAAAGCTTTAAATAAATTCTGATTTCATTATGACTTAATTTCCCTAAGTGGTTAAACACCAACAAAGCAAAATACAAGTAATTATTGCGTTAGACATACATTCTTTACTTTTTTGAGTCATCTTGTGAATGTTATCAAGAGTGAATCACCATAAATTTAAAAACCGTAGTAACCTTTGACCAGCAAATACACCATTCATATATCCTATCCTCCACAATCCTTAATGATTTGGCTTCATTAATCATTAATGTTTTGGCTTCAGCTATTTTTATTTTGTCCTCATAGTTTTTATACAAAATCTATATAGCCTAAAATGTTCTTTTCTATTTAATCCTTCTTATCAAAAGTATAACCTCATATTTACAGTTTTATAAATATCTACCACCTACTTACTACATCTTTCCTATTTCATTTCCCTAAACAAGAGTTGAAGCAAATTACATACATGGTGTTGTCTAAGTTTTCTGTCCTGCCTGGTTCCCACAGTCGTTAAGTCCCAAAGAATCACACAGAAGTCTACATTAATAATAAACTGATTGGCCTAGTAGCTCAGACTTCTTATTACCTCTTATAACTTTTATTAGCCCATTATTCTCGGTACCTTATTCAGCAAGGCAGTCACATCTTACTTCTTCTGTGGCTGGGTCAGGACTGCAGAAGATTGGGCTTCCTTATTCCCAGAATTCTCCTGTTCTCATTGACCTGCCTCTACTTCCTGTCTGGTTGTC